>JAQZBX010024438.1:0-30168 GCA_029593785.1 Cabassous unicinctus
GGCTACAATTATTTTACTTTGCAATGCACTAATCATAGTGTGCTTTCAAAAACTTCATATTTCTGTAGTAATATAATTAAGTTTTTTCTAGATGATAAGTTTCTTTAGGGCAAGTATAGTAATTTCCCCTTATGCCAGTTCAGGTCCTCCAGGAGTACAAGAGATATAACTGAGGCCACACCTATGAAAGATAAAGGGAGAGGGAGGAGGGATAAGCAGGACAACTCTTTAGGGGGTGCAGTATACTTGAGGAGAGGAAGAAAAGAGGATTGGGAAGGAAGAACAGTAGACTGTGATGCAGCACCAAGAAAGTCTTGGCCATACCAATAGGAAGCTCTGGTGCACAGATGGTTCATAGAGGTCCTCGTTGTGCAGAAATGGCTGGGCTCTAGTATCCTTACCATGCTCAGTCATTGACTGGAAATTTCTCAAGGAGGGAATGACTAAGGCTTGAATACTGGGAGGCATCCAAAGGTGCTACAGCTGGGTGCTGTCAGCTAACTATACTTCTCACATCTGGTTCCCCTTTGGAGGGACATCTGAGGGGCTCAACCTCACACCAATCATGATAATAACTAATGGACTTGTAGAGAGAAGAATTTTGTTTAAGAAAATTAGTGTATAAATGATTGGATTGAAAGCTTTTAGTTTTCTTCATGGATTCTATCAATGCACATGCTATGGCTCATTTGCAGATGGGCATGTCTTTTTGTAAATGAATTTTTCTCAAAATCAGAGAATTAGTGCAAGTGTGACTTTTCATTTATATATATATCTCCAAGTGTCTTTACAGTTTGCTGACAAATTGTTAACTTTGAATGACTAAATCTCTAAACTTAGGCTGTGCCTATCTGGCCTTGATTAAAGATATTGGTAAATTTAAACCTAAAAGCTGGTACTAATAACCCCAATTTGCTAGCATGCATTGTGTAGCTGCCATGCTGGGCACTTTATACCTCTGTGTATACAATGAGTTCATCATGTAAGGTAGGTGTTATTATCAAGATTGTCCAGATAAGAAGCTGATTCTGCTCTGCCAGATATCAATTTTCTTCATGAGTCTGTTTCTACACTTTCTATGTGGTTCCATTTATTTAATTTTCTCCTGTCCTAATACATCACTGAATTAATTGCTATCTAATATCTAGTAGGATATCTTACCACTTAGTTCTTCTTCAGAATTGATTCTTGGACTCTCTCTTCCATGTGAATGTTATTATCAGATTGTATTAAAAACTCTCCTCAGATATTTATTGAATTTGCTTTATATCAATTGATTAATTTTGTGAGAATAAAATTTTTACACTATTGTATCATCTCATCCATGAACATGGTATATTGCTCCAATTATTTAATCTTTTAAAATATTCTGTAATAATCTTTAGTAATTTTTTCCATATTTTTCCACATTATTTTTGATTTTTGGTTGCTGTTTTTTAGATTTATTCCTATGTACCATATGATGTATTGTTGGTATTATTATTATGAGTAGAATTCTTTTTATTATTATACTTTTAATTGATCATTATTAGTGTGTGGATATCACATCTTCTCAGTTTTTCTTAGTAAGAAACCCACTGACTTTTAACTGGAAACAGGGTTGCCTGGAACAAAAGGACATATTTCCCAGGTGCCCATGAAGAGGGGGGGTGACATTTCACTAAATTCTGGCCAATGGTTTGTAAGTTGATGTGTTCTGAGAGGCCTTGAGAAAGTGTCCTTAAAGGGAGAGCTCATGCCTTTCTTTGTCAATTCCTCTTTCTTATTGGCTAGAATAAGAAATTGGTGACTAAAAAAGAAAGTGAGATAGCCCTTCTCATTCATTTTTAAAAACATGCTACTGGGAAGCAGATATGGCTCAAGCGATTGAGCTCCCACCTACCACATGGGAGGTCCCAGGTTTGGTTCCTGGGGCTTCCTGGAGAAGGCGAGCCTATGTGACAGGCAGGCGCGGCAAGGTGACGCAACAAGATGATGCAAGAAAGGGACACAAAGAGGAAAGACAATGATAGACACAACAAACCAGGGAGCTGAGGTGGCTCAAGTGATTGAGCACCTCTCTCCCACTTGGGAGTTCCTGGGTTCGGTTCCTGGTGCCTCTTAAAGAGAAGACGAGCAGACAGCAAGTACAAACAATGAAGGGGGGGATAAATAAATAAAATAAATCTTTTAAAAAATGCTACTGAATTTGATGTGCTAGTATTTATTTAGTATTTTCAAATCTATGTTCTTAAGTAAGATAGATATAAATTTTCTTTTATTGTATTGTCATTATGCAATTTTGGTATACAGGTTGTACTGGCATTCCAAAATGATTTAGGTAGTTTTCTTTTTTTCTGGTCCCTGAAACAATCTTTATAAGATTGACAAATTCTTACATAACTGTCTAAGCCTGGTGTCTTTTGGTGGGGAAAACTTGTTTACTGATTCAATTTCATTAATTATTATTTTGTCCCAAATTTTCTCACCTTGTGCATATTCCCTCTCCCAGTACCCCCCTGCCCCCCAATATTTCTCTGTCCTTTTGGCTCTGCCCTGCCTTTCATGGATTTGCTGATCTTACTAACCTACACCATTGATCTCCATCTGGAACTTCAAGAAGTATGTCACTTGATGGTTTGGAGCTGCCTCTCGGCTATAGCTAGAAGGAGATAGGCTCAAACAGGTCCACTTTCTTCCCTCTGCACTCTCTATCTTTAGTCTTACCAAGATTAGTATTCCATACTAGGTAGATTTAAGTAGTTTTCTTTACTGGATGACTAGTCCAACTATTTTTGGACATTCTATTGCATCTCAGGTACTTTATAATACATGTGGGGGAGGTCCTCTAGTGATATTTCCCTTTTCTTTTGACTTACTTCCCTGCCCTCAGATTCTCCACTACCCCCACACACCCCTTTTCTCTTCATCTGAAAAGACCGCTTCTTAAAAGAAGAGATCTAGCCCCTGGATCATTTACCTCTTCTTACTTAATGAATTGTGCTGTATTGCAGATGGAAGAAGAGAGGTTCCAGTCTTACAGCTGGGCATGTAGATTTTGCAATTTAAGCTTTCCTTTCTGGACTGATCTGTGGGTCAGTAACTCTTAAATGTTATTCCTAATAAAGGAATTTTGTTCTCCAAAAGAAAGCTTTAATGTTGGTGGAGAGAGTGCTTGCTTTTTGTTTTTGTTTTTCCTGAGAAAGGAGAATTGAATCAACATTGAGAACTTGGTCTTGCACTAGGGGATGTGAGTAAATATTATATAGGTGAGGAGCTTTTTGTTTCTTCCCTGCTTAACCCAGAAGCCTCACAAAAGAGCTTCACTGATTTCCAGTGACTGCAAGGTTTGGCCCTGATTAAATTATTTGGAATAAACAGCTCACTTATAGACTGCACCTTTTTTTTTTTTTTTGAGTAAGATTATCACCTCCAGATTTCCAGAAAAGATAATGATGGCTTTGTTAGTGATGGTCTTAAATACGTATTGCGTTCTTCCAGGTCCTATGCTAAGAGTTTTTCATGCGTTACTTTATTTAATTCTCACAACCATCTTATAAGTTACAATTATTTTCTCCATTTTATAGATGAGAAAACTGTGGTTTAGATGATTAAGAGACTTATTCAAGATCATACAACTGTAAGTGGTGGATCCAAATTCAAGCACAAGTCTAATTTCAGAGACTATATTCTTGGTCACCAAGGCAACTTCTTCCCTATATAACAAACACGTATCATCCCGTATGAGAGGGAAATTCTTGCCCTATAACTAGAATTTTCCAGCTTCCTGATGGGAGAAACTACCTGAATTGAGCAGTTTCGACTCTATGGTCCCGGAGCCTCTCTCTCCAGGTGGTAACCACTGCCACCACAATGTTGTTTAGGGAAATTCCTCTCTGGAAAGTTCCACTCCTGAGATAGTTGTCATGAAAAAACACATAATACTTTAGTCATTGCTGAGGCAGGATAAAAGAAAAACAAACTAAGAAAACATGAAAAGCACAGAAACAGTCCAGCTTGGCAGTTCTGTGATCCTACCCTTGCTTGCTTTCTCCCAGAGCCGTGAGTTTGGTCCCATTCCACAACCTGTAAGGATGCTCCAAAGGGCTGCTACATATTTTTGCCCACCTCATCTGGGAAGTTGGGTTCCAGCTTTAGCTGGCAACAAGATGAGAACTGACATCTTGTTTCTCCCTGCTCCCCACCTACTCCCCCTCCATAGGGCTACACCCACTTTGACTGCTCTTAGTAGCCCAGAGTGCTGGGCCTTCTGCTTACCAGGTACCTCCCATTAGGATGAATTTCCAGTGGAGGAGCCTGCTCTTTCTCCAGCAGTTGGTCAGAGTCTGGTGATTAACACAAGAATGAGCTGTCCCTGCAGGGGCCCAATTATAACAGTATCTCCAAACCACAGCACATTCACCATTTGAGGTCAGAGTGGTTGTAGGAGGAAGCTCACAGCAGCTTGTTTGTCTGACAAGAGGAATTTTTGTGCAGAGGGCAGAATGTAGCACCTGGTCACTTGCCAAGGCCTCAGTGTACCCCTGAGTGGGCCAGGCTGACCTACTCCCTCTGATTCCCTTTCCACTTGTTCCCATGGGTCCCAGCCTACAGAGCTGGGAAAAAGACAAAGACAGAGATGGAGAGATAGAAAGGAGTGAGAAAGGAGTTTCTAGTAGGTCCTGCATCTATTCCAAAGAAAAGCTGCATCCTATAAATTATTTTTGAACTTCGTTATTCCTCACTTTTCTCTCTATCCTGACAACCACCTTCAGAAGGAGGGAATTTAGCTGCAAAAATGAACCTTCTTTCTCAGGGAAGTCTTTCCAGTAGGTATCTATTGACAATTTATTTTGGGTTCAGACTTGGCCTTTAGAAACTCTCTTGATGGTGATTTTTATTTGAGGAGATGTTGCTAAATTTGTTTAATTCCAGCTTTTCTCTCAGCACGGCACTTATGATTTTGGAACTCCCCTCCTTCTCCACGGAGTTGTTTTATTGCTTCTAGACTGTCAATATTGTCTACATTCAAAATCCCATTTTGTAGAAGAAAAGACTGAGACTCAGAGAAAATAACTAACTTATAAGGTGATGTCTGCTGTTTGCCTTCAAAGTGTGGCCTCTTTCTCTTCTTTCTTTTAATATCCAGCTTTTTTGGAGTTTTGAACTTAACCATGTATCAACAGGAGAATTTAAAGGAGTAGGAAAAATTCAGAAGTCCATCAGAAAAATTTACATGCTAGATAGGAGTAAGGAAGTGAGATCAGGAACGTTGTTTGAAAGAAGCATGTTTCCCAGGTCACGTAAGGCATTTTCCCCCTTTTTTCCTGGATCTTCAGAAATTCTTAAGGAGTTCCAGTCTTTTCTTGCATGCAATTTTTGGTTTGCTGTAATGATACAAGTTGCTCAGTGCTAATAAGAACCACCTCCAGGTAGCCACTTGTCCAAGGAAGATGAAAGATATCTTGAGTAGATCTGGTCCCAACTAGTAGTCTTGAGCCTGGCATAGCAGACCCATAGTCTAATGCAGACTCACCGCAGCCAACCTGAAAACCTGTGCAGAAGAAAAATTGATGCTTATATTGTAAGCCCCTGAGTTTTGGCATGCTTTGTTTTACAGCATTATTGCATCAGTAGCAGACTGATACACCACCTCTCTTTTCCCATTCTACTTTCTCTTGCAAAACAACACAACTTGTCTGGTTCCACCTCCTTTTCTGTGGATCACTGGGGGCACAAGTAAGAGTTTAACATGCCTTTTTCTCTCCAAGACCTCCACCTTGAATTTGAAATTAGGAAAAAACATACTCTGTTTTAGGATGTAAAACACTGTGATCCTGAGGATATGGGAAATTGAATATTGTCTGTGTGTTAATCTCAGATGTAAAGCTATAAAGCTAAAAATCTACCCTGTACTCTGAGAAGAATTTGATCATTCCTTCTACTACAGTTTCATATCCTTATGGAAAAAGAGAAATAATCACTGATACTTCTCAGAATCCAATGGTACAATGAATAGGTAAGTGAATGTAATGTTCATTTTGGTTCTGTGGAATGCTGCTTTTGTGCCCTTCCAGAGAAATAAACATATCAAATATGGCATGATATATATAATTAAATCTTGCTAAACAGAGCCTTAGATGTTTACATATTTTTGTTCTTGAATAGTTGAAATTTTAAAGTTTTCACCTTAAAATTCCTCTACTAGTAAGAATACAAAGAATGGTTAGATATGATCTGACCTAATCCATATATTGCTATTGTGCATTACCTAAATGGTCTAGAAACATTGTGATGGAAAAAAAGTAGCAACTTGAATAATGTTCATGATATCTTTGACCAAGAAATTATGGGAAACAATTCCAGTTCAAGCATGGAATGCTTAACTTGCATGACTAGATTACAGTATGAAAAAGAAAGGCACAAAAGAAGTAGAAAGAAGTAGAGATCAATTATGACATTAACCCATACAGGACCCTCAAATTCAAAAGTCATGCCCATATCTGATCATCATCTTCCTCTTTCAATCCACACTCTACCAGTGCTTCTTTACTCAACCAAAGTCCAAAAACCTCTCATCTTCCCTGACTCATTTTGCTATTTTATTTTTATTCTTAAAGCATGAACAAGAGCAAGGATAGGTTCTGCAATAAAGAAAGGCTTAGACTTGGCAAAATAGAAGATGTGAATAAAAAGATTGAGAGCAAGCCCCAAAAGTACAGAGCTGGTCAGGATATTAGTTGGGGATGCTGGGAATTAAGAAGGGTGCAACTACGAGAAAGAAGATTCCTTGTCAAAGAAGACCTTGTGAGCTTTAGAAATAATGAAAGATGCCTTATATTCATTTTCAAGTTGTCCTCTGGGCTGAGCTGAAATTATTTTCCATTGCTCACATATCTTCAATTAAAAGGAATTGCACACAATAAAGAAGAAGAAGAAGAAAAGGTATTGCACAAAACAACATTGTATAAGTGGCAATAGAGGGAATGAATAAGGACTGTCCATGCTTCAGGCCAAGTGTTGGGAGAAAACAAATGAATATTCTGGGATAGGGATGAGAGCCTAGAGAGGACTGAGAGGTGACAGGCAACCTCTAAGAGGACAAAAGTCCTACTATCCCCTGGAAATGCCCCAAACTACAGATTAAAGGCAGTGAGTTGTTTGAGTTGAGTGTTTAAAGGAAAGGGAGGACTTGGGGGCATCCAGGTAAAACCTAGGTGAGCTAAGACTGTTCATGCTATTTTACAAACTGTTTTTAAAAACTAATATTTATTCATTCATTCATTCATTCATTCATTCATTCAGTGTTAAACAGCTGTCTATTGAAACCTACTACATTCCACACTCTTTCCCAAGTACCAGGGATAGAGTAGCAGACAATATACACAGATTCCCTGTTCTCATGGAATTATATTCAGAACATATAGGTAAGCAACAAATTTTTAATGGTTGTGGAATGCTTCACCCTGGCTGTAATACAATTTATTCAACCAATCACTTATTGATGAACATTTAATTTTAAGTTTTTCCAAATTTTCCTATTAAAATGAATACCGCAGTCAATAGACAGGAGAGATTTAAGGAATGCCCTGGGGACTCAGATTCTCACCATTTTTTTAATTCCTCTTTTGAACATTTCTTTATGTTCCCTTCTGTATCTTGTACCATGTTGGGCTAGCTGGGCTTCTGGTTTGCTTCTGTACTTCAGTTCTCCCTAAACCTCATGGAACCTTCTCAACTCACAAGAGTGAGAGCATTGATTCTTGCTTGACCTGTCTCTGGGAAGTCTACTCATTTGCCTGGCACTTTGCCTTGTAGAGTAGGACCCAAAATAGCTTCCTTGATACTTTTCTCCACCCCTCTACCAGAAACCTCTTCCTCTGCTTGCTAGCATAACTGAAAGTCTGTGTTCTTAGATTGAATTTCAAACATTGCAGCCTGTGCCATCCTCTTCAAAGCCAAAACTTTTAATTTTATTTTTATTAGTAACTTTTATTTTGAAGTATTCTCAAACTTACCAAAAAGTTGCAAGTACAGAACTTGCAAAGAAATTTGTTTTTCCTGAACCACTTGAGGGTAAGTTGCCAACCTGCTGGTTCATCACCTTCAAACATCTTAGTATGTAAATTCCTATAGACAAGAACATTCTCACAGATAGTTATGATACAACCATCAAAATCAGGAAGTTAATATTGGCATTTTAACATTTAATCCTCAGGTCCCTTTTGAATTCTTCAGTTGTTCAAAAAAATGTGTTTATAGCAAAACTGGTTCAGAATCATGATTTACATTTAGTTGTCCTGTCTCTTTAGTCTCTTTCAGTCTGGAGCAATTTCTCAGTCTTTCCTTTACTCTCATGACTTCAGTGCTTGAAGATTACAGGCCATTTGCTTTGTAAGATGTCCTACAATTTGAGATTATCTTTCATTTTTTTCATGATTAGATTTCAGTTGTGGATTTTTGGCAGGGATATCTCAGAAGTAATATGCTCGTCTCTTTGCCTCCTATCAGGTGGCACATGATTTTGATTTGTCCTATATCTAATGATGATCACTTTGGTCAGTTGATTAAGGTGATGTCTACCTGGCTTCTCCACCATAAAATTATTCTTTTCCTTTTGTAATTTTACTAATTACATTATATAACATTTGTGTGGAGGCACTTGAAGATTCTGTAAATGTTCTGTTTCCTATCAAACATTTAGTTTATTCATTTATTTATTTATATAGATTTTTTGACTTGCCGTTTCCTATTTTATTTAATGGGTTATAGTCCATTGTGTTCATTATTTGTTTTGATCCTCAAATTGTAGCAGGTGAGATCAATGGGAGCCCCTTCAAGTTCAAAGCCAAAGTTCCTAACCCATACTCTATATTGCCTTCTTCTCTCTGAGTGTAACAAATTCTCTACAGAATTGGTGCAATCTTCTATTACTAGCTTGTTGGTGCTAAAAACTTTTATTCATTTCCAACCCAGAAAGCTTGGGTGAATTACTGCATTTAGACACTGACTGTCAGAGTATCAATTCTTCAGGCCTTTGCCAATGTTCATTCCTCCATATTATTTATTGTATATACATTCAAGGCTCTTTAAAATAATAAAAATATTTTAGTTTCTGAGTACTAACATCTCTTAATTATATTTCAGTGTCCTATGGAATAATCAGCCTTGCATCTATTGCTTCCAGACTTGGACATATTTACAATATTACAAGTTTGCTTCCAGCTACCTCACAGAAGGATTTGAGTTTACCTTTAACAGTAACATGCTTGTGAAATAGGAGAGTTAAGGTAAGAAGGCAGGACTAGAAACCATTTCAAGAGGAGAATAAATGGGTCCTCCCTCCCTCTGAATATTGTTTGGAAGATCAAATAGACGTAAAACTCCTTTAGTGATATATCATTAGTAAAAGAAGATGATAGTCATAATGGGGGCAATTTCATAGTGATGATAAAACCCAACCTAAATCCTTCGGAGAAGTTTGTGAGAGAAGTACTTTGCTCAGCATTGAGGTGGGTTTTAGGAAAATGCTGACTTGTTCAGTAGAGAGGCACTTTTTAGCCCTATTGAAGAAGCCAATGGAAGTGTGCCTGATGTGCAAATTGCCCTCCACGTTCTCCCATTTTCTTTTCTAGTAGGTCTTCTATTGTTTCTCAGTACTTTCCCTATTCCATATGTCAGTTGCTCTCAAATTTGTATAAGCATCAGAATCACCTGGATGTGTTATTAAAACCCAGATTGCTAGGCCCATGCCAAGAGTTTCTGATTCAGTAGGTCTGGAGAGTGGCCAAAGAATTTGCATTTCTAACAAATTTTTAGGTGATGCTGTTGCTACCACTCCAGGTACTATGCTATGAGAACCACTACTCTAGACACAGCCAATTTTGTGTACCTAAGTCTCATCCTTATCATTAATCTTCATTATTATTATTTTTCATTGTCTCTTTCTTTCTCTGGACACCATTCCCCACCATTTCCACTCATCAAAACTCAGTGTTCAGGAAAAATGGATGTGACTCAAGTGATTGGGCTCCCATCTACCATATAGGAGGTCCCGGGTTTGATTCCCGGGGCCTCCTGGTGAAGGCAAGCGGGCCTGTGCAGAGAGCTGGTGGCCTGTGTAGAGAGCTGAGTTAACAAGATGATGCAACAAAAAAGAGACACAGAGGAAAAAGAGAATGAGAAACACAACAAACCAGGTAGCTGAGGTGGCTCAAGTGATTGAGTGCCTCTCTCCCACATCAGAAGTTCCCAGGACCGGTTCCCGGTGCCTCCTAAAGAGAAGATGAGAAGAAAAGACAAGCAGACACAGAAGAATGTGCAGTAAATGGACACAGAAAGCAGACAGCAAGTGCAAGCTGCAAGGCGGGGAGGAATAAAAAAAAAATTGTAAAAAAAACCAACTCAATGTTCGGGAGCAGATGTGGCTCAAGCCTCAAGCAGTTGAGTGCCTTCCTTCATGGGAGGTCCTGGGTTTGGTTCCTGGGGCCTCCTGAAAAAACAAAAACAAACAACAAGCAAAACAAATGAAAAAGCCAACACAGGCAAGTTAATGTGGCTCAGTAGTTGAGCACTGCCTTCCCACATATGAGGTCCCAGGCTCATTCCCTAGCCCTTGGTACCTCAAAAAAAAACAACAACAACAGCAACAACAAAAAAAAACCAAAACAAAGCCAAGCAATACAAAATAAAACAACAACAAAAATCTCAAGTGCTTTCTCCTTCATTGCTTATTTCAAATGTGCTTCATCCACAAAGCTTTTTCTGATCTCTGGATTGTCCCAACCCATTCCAATCACATGGGCTCCATCCTTCTCTGAGCGCCCACTACTGCTCTGATCATAGAATGTACTTTCTTTATTACCCTGCCAGACAATACCCTCCTTGATGACAGAGGACTGAATCTTAATCATTTTTTTATCCTTTTAAATTGGTTCTCAAAGAGCCTATTGCAGATCTCTTTAGTGAGATCCAAGTATACAATTATGCATATCTGTAATATTTGGCTCTTTCTCCCACCCCTGTTTGTATAAAATCTAACATTAACTACGGTTAGATCCAATATGTACATTTCCCAAGCTTTTCAATACTGGATGCCAGACTTGTGTTTGACCTATCATGGTAAAAGGGCACTATTGTTCAATGGTTTATGAACCTCAAATCTCTTCTTTAGTATCATGCTTAATCCTTTCTAAAACAGTTTGTGAAAGAAATGGGAATGGCTTCTAAATAAGCCAAATTTAATTAGAAACACTTGATGCTAGAATTCGATTCTTTCTGTAAGAAAAGCTCTAGCCCGTTCTTTCTGCCACCCATCCCAACCTATACTCCATCCTGGCTCTTGTTTTTGGCCATTTCACTCCATCAGCCATTAAATCCAGAGGCGAAATCCCAGGGTTTTCATTTTTCTTGGTAGCATGTGGCTTTGGGCAGTTACACAGACATCTAATTATGAGAGAAGTCTAATAAGCTAATGTCTGCCTGAGGCATTCTCCTGGGAGGGGCTTTGGAGACTCCTTCTCTCAAAGCTGTTTCTGTCACCTGCCTGGATACAGAGCACATCCTGCACTCCAACAATCCCCCAAAGAAGGGCAGATGTGGGGGTTTCCTTGGAGATGGCTTTTCCCAGAGTTTGACTATTTGCTCTTTTACCACCAGAAAGGCAAATTACCAGGGTATTATACAGGGTTAAGAAAAAAATGTTCTCAACACAGACTGTCACTGTGGGAAACAATTAGAAGTAATATTTTTACAAACCCTGATGTATACATAATATATCATCTATATTATGTAGCTAACATCTTTAAGGCAGGCCAAATACACATTTTATTTAGAAGTTACTGAAATTTTTTTTCAATAAGAAAGGGAAATTAATTGCTTAAAGTTGTTTCGTAATTTATTTGTAGCAAGATTAGTAATCTTTATAACTTTAAACACCCTGCCCCACTCTTTGCAACAAATCATCCAGAATGACAAAGGGATTTTTCTTTGATATAGAAACTGGAGTTGGTTTACTGCATATCAAGGATTTTGGGCATGAGCTGTGGTGGAATAAAACTCTCCCAGAGTCTGGAAGCCCAATTTGGAAGGCCTTGGATGCCTTCTCATTTCAATAAGGCTATTTCTACCCATTTTTGTGCCAAATATTTTTCAGCCTCTCTTTGTCTTTTCTTCAAAGAGAGAAAATAAGGTGTTCTGACTCTAAGAAGATTTAAAAAGTTGTTTTGTATATTTTTTAGGGTGTCTGTTTATAAAATCATATTGAAAAAATACCTACACATAACTGTGACTAATTGAATAATGATAAAGGGAGTGATTTGGAAAGCAAAAAGGGATCTGAAAACATGCAATATCAAACTAAGAAAAATATAACATGGGATGCCTCATAGACCTGACCATCATCCATCCCTTAAAAATTACAGGCTACACAGCTCCCAAAACAATATTCAGGTCAAGACTTGAACACTGAGAGAGCAGGGGAGGATGGAAGACCTGATAAAGAGGCCAAAGGAAGAAAAGATTTAAACAAAATTCCCAGAAGTCTAATAACCACCAATGTGAGTTACTTATGTACACAGAAGAAATAACTTCAACAAAAGCAATGTGGAGTGATACTGATTAAACACAAAGGTGAGCAAACACTGGTCAGTGTCTGGATGGGGAAGCCTTTGGGTGACAGGACCTACGTGAACTACATGATGTGGGGAGAGGCGAGGGCTTGTGGGAATGGAAAACGTGAGGCAGGTGAGGCAAATCCTCTGTGTGGACAGGCCTGGTGCACACTGGGGTGATCTGCTTCAATAGATTCCTTGTAGCCTTTCCAGGGTGGCAGCTTGGTGGGAGAGGCCTTAGGAGATAAGTCTGGGCTCTTTCCTTAGATGTTACACCAAGGTTCCATCAGCTGTTTATTCATCAATGTGGAATAGAAACTGGTTCTCCTGGAGGCTAAGCAGACAGAAATGAGGCAAAATACTCCATTTTTTAGTGGACAGATTAAGTATTTAATATTAAGTATTAGGAGTCACTGCTGGGGGAAGTGGATGTGGCTCAAGCGATTGGGCTCCCGTCTACCATATGGGCGCCCCGGGTTCAGGTCCTGGGGCCTCCTGGCGAAGGCAAGCAGGCCAGTGCCATGGAGAGCTGGCACAACAAGATGACGCAACAAAAAAGATACACAGAGGAGACGACAATGAAAGACATGACAAGCCAGGGAGCTGAGGTGGCTCAAGCAATTGAGTGCCTCTCTCCAATGTTGGAAGGTCCCAGGATAGGTTCCCGGTGCCTCCTAAAGAGAAGACGAGAAGACAAGCAGACACGGAAGAATGCGCAGTGAATGGGCGCAGAGAGAAGACAGCACAAGCGGCAGGGGCAGGGGGAATAAATAAAATAAATCTTAAAAAAAAGAAGAGTCACTTCTGGAATGGAAATCAAAGTTCCAAGAGCAGTTAAGTTGTGAGTATCTTGATTGGGATGAATATCTTTACTAATTCCTCAGCTTTGCAGCTTTCTTATGTTTTTAATTTGTTCATCATGGCCACTAAAGGAGTAATAATTAATTCTAATATAAGGCTCCCCTCTCTAGCCAGATTTGATCTCTTTAAAGGCTATTTGCCAGAAAACTTTTACTTAGGCAAGTTAGTACTAAGTTTTATTAGCAGATGAGGAATGAACTTGAATTAAAGGTAGCACTGGGTGGTGGGAAAAGTATGCATTCTGGAGCTGGGCAGCACCAGGGTTCAAAACCTGGCTTTGACCTTAAGACATGTGTGAACTTGGGCAAGGTAATTAAATATTTTGACCTTCAGTTTCCTAATTTGTAAAGTTGAGATAATCACACCCACCTCAGAGTGGTTCTACAGATTAAAATACAATATGAATGCTAAGCTTTTAACTCAGTGCCCGGTGTTTAAAAATCCCTCAATTACTACTACTTCCCCTTCCCTTTCCTTTATTGCATGTTTGTATCAGTGGCAAAAGCTAAACGTATCCATGATCCTTCTTTCTCTCCAGTTTTGTCCCTTTGGAGCACTGTCAATTGGTTCCTATATCCTTTTGACAACCCCCATCGATGAGGTTTCCTTTTATTTTATCTTATTTTTTTTTTAGCACTTTCTTACTTTCTGACATTTTAAGATGTTCCAGGTTAATATATTTCCTGGCCTAGTCCAAGAATCAGCTATTTCTCTAGGCCTTTAAAATTAGAAATAAAGATCTGAGTGTTGTGCTCATATGTATTATTATTATTAGGCTTTATTTTTAGAATACTTTTCAATTATCAGAAAAATTTTGAAGATAGTACAGAGAGTTCTCATATATTTTGCATCCAGTTTCCTCTATTAACATTTATATTAGTATGGTACATTTGTAAAAATTAATGAACCAATCTTGATACATTATTATTAACTAAAGACCATACTTTATTCAGACTTCCTTATTTTTATCTCATGTACTTTTTCTCTTCCAGGATTCCATCTAGAATACCACACTGCCTTTAGCTGTCATGTCTCCTTAGGCTTCTCTTGGCTGTGATAGCTTCTCAGACTTTCCTTATTTTTGAGGCCCTTGTATATTTTGAACGGTATTGATCAGGTATTGTGTAGGATGCTTGCCTAGTAGAAATTGTCTGGTGCTTTTCTCATACTTGGACTGGGATTATGAGTTTTGGGGAGGTAGACAGCAGAGATAAAGTACCATTCTCATCCCATCATGTCAAGGGTACAGACTATCAACCCAATTTACCCCGGAGGTAGTGTTTGTCCGATGTCTCCACTGTAAAGTTACTCCTATTCTCCCTCCCCCTTCCCATCCATATTCTTTGGCAGGAAGCCACTATACGCACCCCACACTTGAGTGGGGAATTAAGCCCCCTCTCCTTGAGGGGAAGTATATAGATAAATTATTTGGAATTCTTCTGCTTGGGATCTTTATTCAGACTTTTTTTTCCTGATTTTTATACTTCAGTGCTAGAAATGAAATGCCCATTTATATTGGGTAAAAGTTAAATTAAACAAATATATATACTCAGACTCATTCAATAATCAGAACAATTTATGATAGATAGGCATACTTTTACCGTAATGTTACCCACTTCTCAGGTACTAAACATGTACTGATGCAGTAAACCTGGTTCTGTTTTTCCTACTTGAGTACTTATATCTTAAATATCACTATTTCAGCTTAAATATATCGGAAATATCACTATTAATTAAAGATTGTTTTGCATTTTTAATATATATCCTCAATTTCTACATGATGAAGTGTTTTTAAATTTTCTGATGGTTGAAAATTAGGCTCTTATCCTATTTTAAAGAATAATTGACCACTAAAAACACAACTACAAGGCAAACTAGACCTACAGTGAAGAATACATTTCTCACAATAATTACAAGGTTGTTTCCTAAAAAATGGCAGAGCTGCACAGCATCACATTTAGTATGAGAATGCATAGAAGCTGAGAAGAGTTTAAGGTTAAAAGGAAAACAAAATGCTCCCTGGGGTTTTAATCACTAATTACAGGTCTATAAATAACCATTTCTTGAATTTGGAAGACATTTGGTCTCCTGGGTTTGATTTACTTTGGCATATGGGGTTGCCAGGCTTTTTTTCCTCTCTCCCTTTGTGAACTGCTTGAAGTGACTAAAGATGTCAGACATGAAGACAGGTGGTGAAAATATTCAGGGGAAAAATACAGAAGGTAATTATCTGGATTTGCCAGCAGGTCTATTTAGTGACCTAAAGGAGTTGACCCAGCACTATATTTAGATTTTGCAAGATGGCACACCACGCCACACCGTTTATCCAAGTCTCTCATTTTGTGAGTAACTATTGTGTTTTCATTCAAAAGATTCTACCAGTTTCTTGTAGCACCTGGTCCATGCAATGTAAAAGGGCACCTCAAATAGATGTTGAGAAATACTCACTGAAAAAAAAATTCCACCCAGAGAAAAGTGTAGCTATTTTCTCTCTTGCATTTCAAAGTCAGCAAAACTTTAATATATCTATGATAACAGGCATGGGTCCTATTGAGAAAAGTGGTATTTTGACATCTAATTTGCATAACCTGAATAAAGCCTTGTATGGTTATCTGCCAATATTTGTGCTTCTTGAGTTATATGACATTGTTCTGTTGTAATTAAGTATTTTGTCTATTTTGAAGGCCCTGCTGACTCTAGGATTATTATCTCTTTCCAATGATTTGAAGGAAAATTAACACCTGGATGTTAGTTCTGTCACTTATTTTGACAGAATCTAAATTCATATAAAACATAATTAGGTAAGTTTCAAGTAACTTCCAGAGGAGTCAGAAAACCTCTTTATCTTGTACTTCAAAAGGATAGATGGTTGAATATCCATGAGTTAAAAGTTCCTCTCTAATCAGAAAATAATACAATTGCTTTACTTCATAAAATTCATTTTCCCCCCAAGCTACTCAATGTTTTACATATACATTTTTAAGGTGGACCGGTGTATAACTTTGGATTTTTTTTTTTTTACGTTATTTATTAGAAAGGAGCTTGAGGCACCTAGAGGTTTAAGTCAATGGGTTTGCTATAGAGCAAGTGTTCTGAATTTTAGTCTAGGGATCATTCTATCAGCATCTCATTTTAAGACTGAAAACTTTAATAGAGTTATAGTAGTGATCTTCCATAAGTCTCTCTTTGCTTCTTTCTCCATTTCTTCCACCACACCCTGGACCTTTGAGTCTTCAAAAGGCAACAAGGAAAAACAGATGATCAAACAAAGTTAAATTTATTAGACCTTTTGCATTAAAGGAGGAAATCACTTTGACAGCCTTAACAATGTCTCAAAAGGGGAAATCAGGTAGGATATTTATAGAGTTTTAGGGACTGGCCTGGTTGATTTTTAAGACGCAAGGGTGTCTTACCAGGTAAGGATCTGGTTGGGTTAGGACAGAGTTTATGACAGTAACTTTGGATTGATAGATGTGTCAAGTCAAGGTATTGAAGCAAGTCTTGATCAAAGCTATTAGTCTTGGTGAGTAGGCTACTTAGTTGGTTCCATAGTCTTGTCTTCCAGGAGCAACTATTTCCTTGAGCTATTACCTAAGTTATTTTATGCTTGTTCTTATCACAGCTTAACATAGGGAAGGAAAAATATGCCTGATCCCAGAACTGTCTAACACAGGGACGGGGATTATGTTGGTTTCTGTTCTCAATATATACACATGCAAATTCTCACCAAGTCTTGTTGGTGTCACTTTTTCCATCCTGACTTCAACTTTCACAGTTTAAACACCATCCTCTCTTACCTAGCCTACATTAATAATCTCCAAATTGTTCCTCCTGCTGCTGCTTTTCTTACTCTACAATTCATTCTTTATATAATTACCAAATTGATCACTTTCTTCCTCTACTTAAAATCTTTCCGAGGTTTCCCCATTGCACTTGGAATAAAACTAAAATATCTTGTATTGACATAGAAAGCCCCTGCGTAGCCCAGCCTCTGCTGCTCCTTCTGACTTCAATTTAAACTTCTGCCCCCTGGTCCAGCACTGGGTTCTGGCCACAGGGACTTAGTTTCTGTTCCTGCTGTAGGGCCTATGGACTGTTCTCTCAATCTTGTCTGCTTAGGCTTTGCCTCTCGTCTTGGCATAGTTATCTCCTTCTTGGAATTGAGATCTCATCTCAAAGATCATTTCATCTCAGAGACCTTCCTGGACTACCCAATTTAAAGATGTTCTCTTTGCCCCCATTTTTTATATGATCTAATTTTTTTTCTTCATAAGACTTACCACTAGCTACAACATATTTGGTTCATTTATTTGTTTACTTATTTATTTCTACTTCCCTTCATATAGAATGCAAGCAAGGACCTCTGCCTTGTTTAATTCTATATTTCCAGTGCCAAGAACATTGCTTTGCATATATGTGTCCAAACCAAGGCATCATCAGAAGATCCTTTCTTCCTGAGCTGCAGCTGTGGGCAATCAGACACATGGCAGCATCCGCTCATCTCTCCCCTCTCCTCTGGGCCTTGTTGCTTTCAGCTTCTGGCTCCTGGGGATTTCTTCTCAGCTTTTGGGTTCCTCTCTGTCTCTGCAGCTCTTTTCTGTATCTCTGGTTTTTTATTCCTCCCTATATAAAGGACTCTAGTAAGAGGATTAAGACCCACCCTTGGGTCTAATCAAAGGCCTCTAACTAAAGTAATTTAATCAAAAGTTCCCACCTACAATAGGTTTACACCCACAGGAATGGATTAGCTTTAAGGACATGATTTTTGGGGGTCCACCAAGGCTATGCATGAATTTTCCAGACTCCATTTCTGTCATTTTTCCTTTGCAGATCCTATTGGGTATCTTTTGGCTGTAATAAACCTTAACTGTGAATACAACTATATGTTGAATACTGTGAGTACTTCTAGTGAATCATGGAACATGTGGATGGCTTTGGGAATTCTGAAACTTTTGCTGTATATTGTTTTAATAGGAAAATATTGGACACAAGCAAAATTTCCATGAATAGGTAACTGATTATGGTACACACATCAAAAGGAATATTATGCAGTATTTCTATATGAAGCAATATGGACTAATTGAAAAATATTTTGCTAAGGGGAAAACAGTATTTAAATGGTATGTGTAACATGAACGCTGCTCTTTGTGCACATATACTCACCCACTGGAAATATATTTGAGAATCTGATAATAGTAGATACCTCTAAGGAGAGGAATTTGGTAGTGGGGAGGAAGCAAAAGGACAAAGAAGTATCACATATCCACCCCTGTAGCTGGCCGCTAGCCACACATGGGAGTTTAAATTAAATTTGAATTAATTAAAATAAAATAAATCCAGTTTCTTAGTTGCACTAGTCACATTCCAAGTGCCTAATAGTCATATATGGATAGCTGCTACCATATTGGACAGCACAGATATACAAAGTATCCACTGTCACAGAAAAATATTTTGGAAAGCACTTATCTTATAATATCGTTTTTGAGCATTTGATATTTATACCATTTATACATTTTGTTATTCAAAAATTAAAACAATACAAAACAAAATATTAGTTGAATGAATGATGAATGTGACTAAAACCTTTCTATTCCCAGACTATTCTGAGAATCTCAACAAGGAAGGCCAAGTCACCTATTTTTATGGTAGAAGTTTACATTTAGTTAAGGTAGGCAAGATGAATAGCAGCTTTATATCTTTGGTACCTTTTTATAAAACAAATCTTCAGCCTAGGGACTGAAGCCAATTCCTTATCTTGGAAACTAGCAAATTCACCAAGGAGAGTGCCAAAGAGCATACTGTGGGATTATTGGCCTCTCCTCTTTACCTAGTTCCAGCAACTTATGCCGTGGGCATTTGGCTAGCTCTAAAATACCAGTACACAAAGTAAAACAGAACTCCTTGCTGCTCCTTCCCTCCCTCCCTCCCTCAATAAATAGCCCTATTAACCCAAAATGAATTTTAATAAATTTTTTATGCTTGAGTTGGGAGATGTCAGCAGTAGTATTATTAGTCTTTTGCATTTCAGGTCAGTATTTATTAAGTTCCTACTGATAATAAGCTGACTTCACCTTTGAGATCCTTACAGTCTAGTAGGGCACATGGAGAAAGGGAACAGATTGGGTTGATATAATATCATTAAGTGGTGCCAAAGTAAAAGTTTGTACAAGATGCACTGGGACATGGAGAAAAGCTGCCTGAACCTGGTCTTGAAGGATGAGTAAGACGTTTCCAGGCACAGTGGGTGGGGAGAGCACTGCAGGCAGAGGGCATTTAACCTTGGCAAAGACAAGAGCATGTGAAAGAGTGTTTTTCGGGAGCCCCTCAGTTATTGAGTATTCCTAAAGCCTGAAATGACAGAAGAAAACATGGCAAGAAGAGACTAGAAAGGCAAATAAGAACTAGGTGGTGGGAAGTCTTGTGTTGATGGTGGATTGATCTGGTCCATGGTAGGTCTTTAAGGGAAAGGGTGTCAGATTTGTGCAGACTTCTCTGGATGTTGAGGGATGGATTTAGAGATGTAAAGCCAGGGAATGTGACCCTTTAGGAGATAATTTTCACAGTTCAGATAAGAGCCAATGAAAGCCTTTTTAATTTATAAAGCCTATTGATGTTTCTCTTTTTCTGTCTCAGTTTTCCACTTTCTTTCTTGTGTTTCCTAACATCATCTCCCAAATAAGCTATTAGAACCCAAGTCCTTGTCTCAGGGTCTGCTACCAGGAGAATCCAAAGTAAGAAAAGATGCCATCAGTAGAATCAAATACTGCCTAAGGGGTCAGTGAGATAAGAATTGGAAGTCTCTGCTTCTTCCTAGATTGGAAGTCAGTGGTTACTTTTGTAAAAGCAATTTCCATGAAGTTGTGGGAGCAGAATCCAGATTGTAGAGAACTAAGGAATGGTTGTGTAAAAAAGAGGGAAAATAAGTATAGATGAAGTTTCCAAGAAGTTTGACAAGCAATAGGGTGATTGTTAGAAGGGGACACAGATTCAAGGTGGAATTTCCCAGAATAGGAGAAGCTTTTGCAAAAGACATATCAGGCAATACTACAATCCTGCCCCTTATGGCACTGTTTCCCAGTGGTATAAGTGGTATAATCTTAGTCATCAAAAAGACACCAATATAGTGGGAGGAGGAGAAAGAGATGGAAAAAAAGCAGATATTGACTCATTCTTTGAGTTCCTGGATCCAGTCACGCATGAAGCTTCCAGGTGGGGAAACTGCATTTGGACTTTTGAGTTAAGTGAGTATATTCTCCATTTTACTTTGAGTTAGGCTAATTTGGGTTTCTGTTACTTGCAAAATTTGAGTAGTATCAACCTTTTGAATCAAGGGCTAATTGGAATACATTTCCATTTTTACAACACACGCATACGTGTACACGCACACACACAAACACACAGTCTAATAAAAGTGCCGAAAGGAAGAAAGAAGCAGTAGGGAGAAAATGTTATAAGACAGAAAGCCAAAAGTGGATAATTCATGAAACAAGGCCCTTGAGACAATGGTAGCTGATATAATAGAGAACTTGATTGGAGGGATTAGTCATAAATATTTTTTTCCAACAGTTTATTATGAAAATTTAAAACATGCAAAAGTTGAATTGTGTAGTTAGTAACCATATATCAGCCACCTATATTCTACTATTAACATTTTGCTATGTTTTCTGTTTTCACCTTATCACATATCTCACTTTCCCATCTTTCCATCCATTGCTTGACACATATTTTTCATTTTTTTTTTTGATGCATTTCAAAGTAATTTGCAGATGTTAGTACATGTCACCTCTAAATATTTCAGATGCATACCATTAACTAGACTTCCAAAGTTGTTCACAGTTATGAGTATCTGCTGTATAAATATTTTGAAAGCCTTGTCTATAATACCTATTATTCTACTTAATCTAATGAAATCAATCTTATTGATCTTTTAAAATTACAACACATCCCACAATTTTAAAAAAAAGGAAGAGCAATTAAAGAGACAATGATAATTAAATGCAATACATGAGCCTAGATGGGATCTAGCAAGGGAGGAGAAAAAGCTCAGAGGAACATTATTAGGACATATTAAAAAATGGAATATAAACTCTAAGTTTTATATCAACGTTAAATTGCTTGAACTTGATAACTGTACTTAAGATGGTTATATAAGTGAATATCCTTGTTCTTAAGAAATGTACATGGAAATATTATGTTCAAAGAGTGTGATGTATATAACCTATACTCAAGTGTTTAAAAAAATGAATAGGTAGGTAGATGGACAGACAAACAGAATATGGCAAATGCCGCAAAAAGTTAAAATTGGTGGATCTAGGTATCTGGTGAGGGTGGTGGGGGTTGGAGTTCTTTGAATGGAGTTTTTAATATTTTTGCAACTGTCCTGTAAGTTTGAACCCATTTCAAAGTAAAAAGTTAAAAAATTTAAACTATGGTTATTATCATTTTAATGGATGTTTTTCATGTTTCCCCCCATATTTCAGAGCATGATCTATTTGAAAAATTTATGAAAAAAATACAAATAAAACTTACTGAGTTGGTTTTTAATATTTTTCTTTATGGAAAAATTATAAATAGTCATGCATAAGGGTATGAGGGCTTGATATATGTCTACTGTGGCCTTGAAAATCAGTTGCACACCAACACCTTTTGCACCGCTACATTGCCTACAGCCTTACAAGAGACCAAGCATGAGTTTCAATTAGTATCCTCCCTGATAGAATGTTGATTCTGGAAAGCATTATGAGCCTGGGCCTACTACTGGTTTGGTTTTGTAGCTGAGGCTGGTTGAACATTTTTGCAAAAATATAGAAGTTTACATATTCCATACAGATAAATATTTCATACAAAAATCTACTCTGTCCCTTTCACTGTATCTAAATATTTTGTTCTCTCTAAATTATAAATCCTTGCTCTCTGAGTTTAATTAATTCAAGATATCTGAATTTGTCAGTCTGGTATCATTTGCTAAATCACTGCTGAGCACTCCTGGTGACTCAGTAATCCCTCGCTGTCCCCTCTTGCAGACCTCACAAAGACTGTTTGAACAGAGGTGCAATGCGTTTCTGTCAGTGATGAGGAGGACTAGGGCGCAGGACAGTGTGGGGCAGAAAATAATAAATGTCAGGTCTGCTTTATTCACTTCACTCACATCGATGTGATTTTCAGATGAGTCATACATATCATGTGCCTTATTGTCCTCTTTTCTGTGAGAAGGTTGAACAAAAGTGCCCCATTGATTGAACATATCTCCACCAATTTTCCTGAAAAAGGGTACAACAAAGGCTTTTTCAGAATCTGAAATTTTGTCTTCTCTTTTCTCTGTAGTTTATTCCCCAGCTGTGCTCAGGATCCCCTTCTCTTTCCTTCTTATGGTACTTGCACCATCACAGATGCCCTTTTTCTCCTGAACCTTCAATGTCACTCTTTTGATTGTGAATACCCATTAGCACTTAAGCATACACAGGTCTTATCTTTCTTAAAGTAAACTTTTAAAAAGTCCTTCCTGTCTTCCTTTGACCTCATATTTCCCTCTGGGAACCATCTTGTCTCTCATTCCCCTTTCACAAACATACTTATTTCAAGACATCTACACTTACCATCTCTCCTTTATCTCTTCCACTTCTTAGTTCACTGCAATATGACTTCAGTTCCCATTCCTCTACTGATATATTAATTTTTCCTTGAAGTCTATTTTTAATGGACATTTCAGTCCTCATCCTACTAAATTTACTTTTCAATGCCATAGCCAGTATTTATTGGGCAGTTGCTATATGTTGTGCACTGATTGAAATGCTAGTAGATATTAAACTTATACAACTCATGGGGTAAGTACCATTCCCCTCCTCCATATTTTACATGAGAACACAAAGACAAAAAGAAGTTAGGAAAGGTCACCAAGGACACCCAATAGTAAGTGATGGAGCCAGGATTCCATGCCCAGCAATTAGCCCCCGAGCTGCTCAGTGTGCTGTTGACCACTCTTTCCATCTTCTGACCTATCTTCTTTCTTGACTTTATTTTCTTTCTCTCAAATTTGTCCAGTTTTCTCCATCCTTGCTACCACTATTGTAGATTGGTTAACACTTATCTCTCACTGGGGTTACTTAAAATGCCTCCCAAACAACCTCCCTGCTTCCAGGTTTGCCTCGTCCATTTTCCAGAATCACTGTCAGGATGACCTTGCTGAAGCTCAAATCTAATCGCCTGAATCTCTCTGCTTAAAATCCTTCAATGGCTTCCTGTTGTTTTCGACCAAAAATCCACATCTAAAAGAAGTTTCTATATTGCCAAATCTTCCTCTTTGGGTTCATATTTGGCCATTATCTATTTGCCTTTTGAGGACTCTGATCTACTGACTTATCTCTTGGTCCCCAAAGGCTTTCTCTTGTTTCAGGCTTTTCTTTTTAGTCACTCTCTTTTTTGCTCTTCCTGGAAAGTTCTTGCCCTCAACCCCCTTTAGCTTGTTCTCATTTTAGACATCACTGCTGGGAAGCCTTCCTTGAACCCCTAGTCGTGGGTCACATGGTCTTCTGTGTACTCCCACTTCCTTGTACTTCAAACCTAGGGCACACCTTTCTGTTTTGTAATTACTCACTGTTGTCTCCTCCAACTATGTCTTGTTCACATAACCCAATGTCTGCTACATGGTGAGTGCTCATTAAGAATTTTTGAATGACTGGATGAATGGCAAGAATTTAACTTTTGAATAATATTAAAAAATGGACCCCTAAATGCATTCTAGTTGGCTTCATGAAGCTTCTGGGTCTCTCTTCACTTATGAAATGGGTTATCATAATTTTATTACACTTTTATGCTGATGACACAAAATTTAGGTAGCACAAATTCTACCTCTCTCATTATTAACAAGGAAAACTTGGATTAAATGTTTTATGGAAATTTACATTCCTCCTATTTTTATATTAGTTTTTAAATCTAATTTCTTTGGAGAAATGGGTAGTTTAAGATGAAAGACAAACTAGTTGGAAGTGTACTGATTTTGTGTGTCTAATAAAGCCTGGATCCTATAGCTTTTTAATGGGTAATTCACAGGGAAAAATAACTGTAGTGTTAGAATAGTTGAAGGGTACATTTTCTGCACAGAACAATGTATGAACAGAACAAAGATGTGAGCTTATAAAAAGAAATTATCCTATGGATTATTTTTATTTTGCTTCAGGAACTGTAGAAAACATAATGAAGTTTCTATTTATTCAGTTTGTGCTCATAGCTCTTGCTTGATTCTATCTTTTTTTTCCTTGAAAAGTTCTAGTTCAAGGCTGCTTTCCTTTTTACACTGTTCACTTCTAACTGTTCTAAGAATATTTGTCTTTTTGCTTTTTTATGACTTTTATATCTGATTTCTTGAATAGCCAGTAGAACCTCTACCATTACACTATATCCATTTGGAAATTGCTACATTTATGTCAAGATTTTGTGTTACGCTAAGGTAATATCTGTGGCTTCAAATAACCAAGGTTTATTTCACATTCAATAATGTCTCCAAGGAGTTGGGTTTGTCATAACTATTTAGGGAACCCAGTCTGACAGAGCAGCCACTAATCTTGAATGTGGCCAGCCGCTATGCCAGAAGGGCCAAGAAAGCTTGAGCATCTTCCAATGACCCTTAAATACTCTGGTCTGGAAATGACACACTTCATTTAAGCTCATGACGCATTGGTCAGAAATAGTCATATGGCTCCACCCATAGAGAGGCCGGGAATTTCCTATAAGATGGAGATTTGGATACACTTGATAAACTATGCTAATAACTACCTCAGTATGTCTCTGATATCTTCATGCCTATGATAATTTGATGTCTAACAGTTCTTTTAAGCATGCTTATTAGCAGTTCAGAAGCAATTCTTATTAATATCATGCCATATTCCAAGATAACCTGTATATTTTATCCTATTTTGTCTATTTTGTCTAACGCTCCTGCGCAAAGGCGTGGGGTCATCATGCTGTACCATTAGAGTGTTTCTACAATTGTCTGGCTCTTGCAGTGTCACCACTACATCGCCATACAGCTCTGACCTGGGACTCGCTTTGCCATTTCTGAGCATCAACCCATCACTTTCACTACTGCTACATCATACCCACTTACCGGGAAATGGTCATTTCCTCTGGGTCAATCAATGTAGACTCTTGTAAAGATACTTTTGGATCAAAAAGAATTCTGAACTTGCTTACATTTCTTTAAGAAAATACCTCTTGAGCTCTCAGCCCTCCATATCCTAGGATCATAATTAGAAGGCATCAAATACCAATGGAGCGTGAAAGGCATGGTACAGCTGTTGGAACGGGACTCCACTCCTGAGGTTAACCATAGGTGTAGGAGCCATCTATGCCATATCGCTTTCCCACAGGGCACTATGTGTTTGTTTTGTTTGTTTATTTGTGAATGTATGGCTGTATCAGCTGCAACTACCCTTTCATAGATAGGAATTTTAAGGTGGCCTTTTTTTTGTGGTTGTCATCTTATTTTTTTGGCAGCATCCAACATTGGGGGTGGAAAAACAGATTTATATTTGGCAAGTTGGCTACTTGCACTCCAAACATGAATGGCAATTGACTTATTACAGGTATTTCCACAACAGAATCTTTAATTAATAGGACCTAGATAAATCATGGCTTTAAACAGTTTGTAGACATGTTTAATTGCAGGCACATTGCTCAAAATTGAAAAGGGGACATCCAGCTTTTCTAAATTTTCCATGCTACCTTGAGCATTTTTCTTGCAATGCAGTAGTCTTTTCAAAGTCTCCATCCTTTTTATGATAGTTATGAGATGAGTTTTAAAAATATTTACTATGTGTCTAAGCTACATACTAATATTCCACAGGATCTTTGCTTTTATCATATAATCAATTATATCACCTAAGAATACAAGGAGTCAATGATAGAAAAAATTGACTCCAGGAAGAGGCTGCTATGGGTACATCTTTGCAATGATTCTTTTCTCTTTTCCCTAACAGAACCTTAAATTAAATTTGGAGCATGGACCATGGTATAATGGTGACAGCAGTGTGCCTGCTGCTTACCAAAAGTTGAATTCTGTGTCAGGAATGATAATTACCAGCTCTCAAGCAGAGAAAACCATCTAACTCTGCCCTGATTACTAATTAATCTGATGCTAACAGCATTAAAGTCAGTGACTGTGTTCCAGCAATGGAAATTATAAAGTGATGTTGAAGATTTAAAGGACACTGGTTCCCCCCACCTCCTCAAAGAAAGGTTAAATGCAATATTAAAGTAATCCCATGCAAGGTTGGTGGTTTTTATTTTATTTATTTTTTTGGGGGGTGGTATTTGTTTTATTCTCAGAGAAGCAGAATTCAACAGCAAGAGTATGGCTGTCTAAGGGCCCAGGTTTGAACTATAGAATATCCTCTGAAGGGCTTTTAATGATTTATTATTCTACCTCCACACTGATTAACAAGTCAGCTTCATCTTAACAGATCCCTAGTTGTCATTTCAATTGTTTAGGTTCTGTTTTGCATTAATACATGCTTATTAGTGAAGATTTGAAAAATCTGGAAAGTAATAAAAGAGAAAAAAATCGCATGTAATGCATTTGCCTTACATTTTGGTATATATTTTCCATATGCTTTATTTTTGTATTGATAGGTCAATTTATTAAGTCACATTGTACTTTCAATTCTATAACTTGATATTTTTATTAACACTTTTGTGGCATTAAATTTATTTTGTCATATGACTTATGATTACTGGGTAGTAGTCAATTGAGTAAATGTGCAAAATATATTTATCAAATTCCTACTTTGGACATTTACATTGATTCTAATTCCTTACTCCTATAACACTGCAATAAACATTTCTTTACATAAATATTTGTGTTCGTCTCTAATTAATTCCTTAGGATAAATGGTTAGAAATTGAGTTAGTAGGTCAAAGGACATAAATATTGTAAAAGATTTTTTTACATATCATTAAATTGCTATCCAAGAAATTGGCACCAATTTTCACGACTACTAGCAGGGTATAATAGAATCCATTTTCCTACCCTCAGCAATAATGAATACTGACATTTTAAAAAATCTTTACTAATGGATAGATAGAATTTTGTTGCCTCAATTTGCATTTCTTTGCTTTTATTACAATTGAATATTTGTCAAGAATTTCTATGGATTCTTTTCTGAATTGTCTATTAATGTTCTTTTTCTAGTTTTCCTTTGGACTATTTAACTTTTCTTATTGATTAGTAGAGAGTTCTTTATATACTAAGGGAACTAGCCTCTTCATCTTATATAATGCAAGTTTTTGTTCTAATCCGTTATTTACATGATAATTTCTTTTGCCTTTCTATATGGCTTGAAATGAGAATGAACTTTCAGTTATAATACTTAAATATATAGCTGAGAGAAAGGAATTTAATTTTTCTGGGACTCAGCTGCCTCATTCATAAAATGTGCATGGGGATATGGAGAAGGGATGGTTAGGAGGAAGAGACAAGAATGATTGGATGAAATAATCTGTTTCAACTCTTCCAGGTCTAAAATTTTATGATTCTACTACTTCCCAATTCTATTCTAATTACTGCACATAATCAAGCCATATGGGTACTTTTTTTGATGCTGTATATTTTGGGCAAGCATTACCATTGTTTAATAAGTCACAGTCCTATAAATTCAGGGTTAATTTTCTTTTAATGAAGAAACTTCTGCATATCCCCAGGGCTTTTTTCTTCTGTTAAACTGTTATGAACCATTTCCATTTAAAATACACCAATAACTTTAATGAGTTAGGGTTACCACTTTCATAAAATTGCAGTTAATGAATGGCCTTGCAGACAGAAATGGGCAACACAATGAGATTTACCAAAATTTTCTTTCTGACTTTGAAACTGTTTAACTTTTCATCATGTGCATGGACACACAACACACAGAGCCTCTAAAATATAAAATAACCTACTTGTGGTTGCATGGTTAATAGAAGAGAAAGTGAAGTTTACAAGTGAATCCATCAGCAGTGACATCTAGTTTTTAAGAGGCACTGCAGTTGATTGACAAGTAATTCTAATAGAGATTTTTAGCTATTAGGTTTGGAGATTCTGTATTTCTATATTAAAAATTCTCTAATTTTACCATTTCGTATGATTAGCCTGGGGATGTCCCAGAACATTGTCTTGTATCAGAATATCAGATTTTGCTTTGTGTATTGCTGAGTGTTGAATAGAAATCTCTTGTACCTCTATGCGTGTGTGTGGCCTATCTCAATAGATCATGGGAGGCATCTGCAAGGAACCAAGGTGTGATCTCCATGCTCAGACTGATTTCTTTTTCTGTATCATTTAAAGAAAAAATGCTTACTGATCATTGATTCTAGGAACTGGCATTTTCTGGAGAAAACGTCCGTGAGGAACCCTGTCTCCAGGCTGTTTCTAATCAAGGTGCTGTGTTTCCTGTTTGTTCATTATAATCTTGAAAGATCCATCTTATAGCCAATTGTCTCAGAATCCAGACATTCGCACATACTCACATGAGATGCGTGGAAGTAAATTGAGTGTCCTAGCACAATAATGTTAGCAATAGTAATAAACACTTACATTATGCTTCTATATGCCATATACTGCTCAAAGTATTTCATCTATATTAATTTATCCTCATAACAACTCTGAGAGGTAGGTACTATTATATGCCCCATTTTATTTTATTTATTTATTTTTTAAAGATTTATTTATTTATTTATTTATCCCCCCCTTGCTGCTTGTGTTTTACTGTGTCCATTCGCTGTGTGTTTCTTCCGTGTCTGCTTATCTCCCCCTTGCTGTGAGGTTCTGCTGCATCAGCCCACCGCGCCGCTTGGGCCGGCCTGCTTTCACAAGGAGGCCCCGGGAAGCGAACCCGGGGCCTCCCATATGGTAAACGGGAGCACTATCCATTGAGCCACACCCGCTTCCTGCCCCATTTTATAGATGAGGAAACCCAGGCACAGAGATATTAAATAGCTTGACCAATGTCTCAGATAGTAAGCAGTGGAGCTGGGATATGAAAGCAGACAGTCTGGTGTCATTGTCTGGGGGATGATCATTGCCAGGAGTGAAGGGGTCCTATACCAAAGGCCTATAGGGAAAACTGCCTGGGCCAGACCTCAGGATGCCCATAGCACCAACAAGAGTCAACAAGGGAGGACTGTGGAATCCTGATTAGATGAAAGGTAAGCATGTGATGGACTGTGCTTTACCACACAGCAGCAGATGTCAAAACACTCAGCAATGAGGTGAATCAGTGACAAGTAGAATTTTGCAATGAACACAAATACACAGGTCAGCCCTTCACCCACTGCTCCAAGGGCATGTCAGTCTCTGTCCTATACCCACTGCCAACTTGACAAAGGAAGGGAGAGGGATAAAGATCTGAATGACCTTAGCAAAATGCCACTGTGTTATCTAAGCTGATGGCTCAAATGGTGAGTTTGAACTGAGGTTCTCAATTGGTCTAAAATTTAGTTTTTTTTCTCTGCCACCCTGTGGATGGGGATCAGGAGGGAGCCTTGCACATCTGAGTGTGATGTAAGTACTCAAAAAACTAGAATTAATTTTCTTTTTCTGGGTATTAAAGTATAGTTTTGTCAACATCCATTAGGTGGGAAATAAACCCAAGCTGTATTATTATCATTTTACTCTAGCCAGAGTGAAGTATGGCTCAGACAAAATTATCTGTGCTTATTTTTTGTTTTCTAAGTAAAATTTTCTGTA
>JAQZBX010024439.1:0-30167 GCA_029593785.1 Cabassous unicinctus
ACCCAAACCCTTATCCATCTGCAGATTTCCAGCCAGAAACAGGTTTAAGCTGGGAAGGGAGAATCTAACTGTAGTTTTGATTAATATGTTGGACAGGACATTCCATTTTCTAAATTGAGACTATGTTATATAAAATAACTGTAGGACCAAAAGTGAGTTACCAAATTCCAGGACACCTTGAAGTTTCAACTGAGGGTAGGATGAGCTGACTGCCAGTGAGTGATAGATAGACAGATAGATAATAGGTGGATAGATAGGTAGATAAATAGATAAATTAATTAATTTATAGATAAAGATGATAGATATATAGAGATGGATGGATGGAAATGAAGGAAGGAAGGAAGGGAGGGAGGGAGGGAAGAAGAAGATAGATATAAAGTAAAATTGCATTTTGAGTACATCATGAGCTGTACTCAAGTCAGTTCATTGCCATAGAACATTTAATATAATTACAATTGCCGCTTTCTTTCACCTTGTTCTCTCACCACTTACTTTTGAAAGGTGAGTGAACCCTGCTCATTTTGACATTACATTAGAGGCACTATTTTGGAAAAGCCAAGCATGGGCTTCTGCCTCAGGTATGCACATGGGCTCTGCAAATGGAAGCACGGTGCCATCCATGCCCTTACCCTTTCACGTGCAGTGGCCTCTTTAAAGGCAGGTCTGCCTTGGCAGATCAGACACGGCAGAGAATGTAATCTTGTAAACCACTAGAGAAGAGGCTTGAGCTAAGACCCCAGCACCCGTGGACTAACCCTCTAGCTCCTGAAAGATTTAATTACATTCTCCCTGTCAAAGGAAAAGGTTGGATTTACTTCAGTGAAATTACATTTTCTGTATTTGGGTGATTTGTCTCTTCCCTAACACCATTTCCCAATACCACTACTGAAATGCTAGTAATTTACCTTGAAGCCCGTGTGGCTCATTCTTGGACCAAAGGGCACTCAGTGCCCCTGTGTTTACATGTCTACCTCTCATGGCCTGGCATTCTGAAATGCCTTTGTGAAAACAAGGCAGAGTCCTCAGGGCAAAAGCACTCAAGGTTAGGCCTGTAAATTCTGTTTCCTGGCTCTGCTGCTATGTGTTCCACAATATGCCTGAATTCCTTTCCTACTGAGGTCAACAGTAACCTGTTTGCTCTGCATCCTGCACAGAACCAAATCCCCATCTGACCCAGCTGCCCATCATGTCTCGGTGCAAGGCTTGTTGTTTGACGATCCTCAGTCACGGCCTCCGATGCCTTCTGATGGAAACCTGCCCGCAGAGGTGAACATATTATGGATGAGTATGTGCCTATGATCTTTCCTTTAAACAGTGCTATGTGTTAAATACGTTGTCTATGTGACTGCAGCAGTTTGAGATAATTTTATGAATCCCCAAAAGAGAAAGATTACGTTTGTAAACTAATCTATTCCTCTGGGTGTGATGCTCTTTGATTGCATTAATTTCAGCTAAGGGCTTTTGATTAGATTATTTGATAAGATTGCTTTGGGCTTTTTATTTGACTACATCAGTGGACATGACTCAGGTTGCGTTCTCACCCCCTTGCTGGGTCTGACACACAGGAAGAGAGGGCTCTGCTCATTCTTGATCCTGCCATGTGACAGAAAGAAGAAGGCTCAAACAGCTGCGGTCCTGGGGAGAGATGAGCCATTTGCCTGATAGTTTACAGCTGAATTCAGGAAGAGCAGAATGGCCAAGACTGATACACAAGGCCAGGGAAGAAGCAAGCCCTGTGCCAGGAGAGAGAGGAAGCCCTGAGAGACAAGCCCTATGCCAGCCTGCAGCTGAAATCGGGAAGAAAGCAGAGCAGCTGAGCCTGAGAGAGGATGCTCAGAGGGGAAGGCTGAAACCTCACAGAGATCTGTGGCCATCCTGATTCAACATGTGGCAACTGACTTTGGTGAGAAAACATCTCTGCTGATGCCTTGATTTGGACTTGGAACTGTAAGCTTTTATCCCCAAATAAATCCCCATTATGAAAGCCAAAAGCTTTCCAGTACTTTGCATCAGCACGCCTTTGGCAGACTATTACACTGTTTTACGATTTTATGAAATGTTAAAGCATATAGGAAGTCCTCCATTCAGGGTTTCAGGAACTCATCAGGATGCAAGTCAAAGAATGGATCATCAGACTTGAAAAAAACAAGAGAAAAAAAAGGACAGTTTAGACCTAGTCCTTAAAGAACAGTCATTTGAATGACTGCATCCTCAGAAATCCCTGTTTCTATAGCACCTGGAAAATAGCTGTTTTGAGTGTGGGTGAATATTTGAAACCATGTCTTTGAGGATTTGTAAGTATCCCCAAATCTTGGAGATTTCAGACATGTGGGTACAGACCAAAGATGCAAACATGTGTGTCTAGAAAAGAGGAGAGACTCCCAGCACTTCCACCCTCTTCTCGGCCATTGTCCCTCATGGATCCAGCAGCAGCCTCCTACCTCCTCTCCCTGATTCTCTCGTTGCCAGCCTCCAGTGCATTTCAGCAGTGCTCAACTGGGAGTGATTTTGCTCCCAAAAGACACTTGGCAAGATTTGGGGACATTTTTGGTCGTCAAAACTGGGGGCAGGTATGCTATTAGAATCTGTTAGGTAGAAGGCAGGGATGCTGCTAAATATCCTACAGAGCACAGGACAGACCCCACAACAAAGAATTATCCAGCCCAAAATGTCAAATGTGCTGAGTAACTCCCACCATCACAGCAGGAATGATTCTTTTAAAAATACACAGCAGATAATGTTACTTCTCTACTCAGAACCTTCCACTGGTTTCCAGTGTCTCCTGAGTAAAAGCCAAAGGGCTTCTCATAGCCCATGAAGCCCAACAGGACCTGCCCCTACCACCTCCCTGACCTTGACCCTGTTTTGTGTTCTCTTCTCTCTTACTCCAGCCCAGCCCTGGTGCATTTCAGCAATGCTCTCCTTGTGGTTCTTCTGGCTTCTCCCTCAAGTCATTCAAGACTTTGCTCAAATGTCAGTTTCTTAGACAGGACTTCCCTCACAACTCTATTAGAAACAAACAAACAAACAAAAGCTTACCCCAGAACTCTCCCCACCCTCCCATCCTGAGGACACAAAATGAGATTAATCATAATTCTTGGCTCATGACATACTCTTAGGCTGGGGTACCGCTCTCTTCCTTCTTTCCTTCCTTCTTTCCTCTTTTCCTTCCTCCCTCCCACCCTTCCTTCTTTCCTTCCTTTATCCCTTCGAAATAATATAATCAAGCCCAATGGCCCCACCATCCAACCTGAGAATTAGAACACTGACAAGAAGCTGTGTGGTCACTCCAAATATTTCTTGGCCTCTCCTCTCCCAAGGTATCTACTATCCTGAAGCTTCTTTTAACAATTTTCTTGATTTTTTTAAAAAACATATTTTTAACTCACCTATGAGTATTCCTTTAAAAGTATATGTTGTGGTTGTATATGTGTTTGACTTTGTGAAAAATGTATCATGGTGTTTTAATGTCTAAGAACTTATTTTTCACTTCTATTTATATTGCTAAGATCCACCTATAATGCTGCATGTGGCTGCAGGCATGCACTGTGATTGCTGTGTCCTGTTCCTGACTGAATACGCCACAATCTACTTCTCCAGTCCGTTCTATAGAGGCCTGTGTTTGCTTCTAAATGTGTGTCATTATGAACTAGGCTGGGCCTGGGAAACACTTTCCAAAATGTCTTGTGGGTGTCTCTTAACAGTATTCATCACCAGCTGAACATTTTTGTATATATGAGCTTCGCTGTTGATTGTCTGGCCCTTCTCAGTGGAATGGAAATCCCACAAGAGCAGAGTCTCTGTTATTGCCCTGCCGGTTCCACAAAGCTTAGAACAGCGGCTGGTAGCAGGAGGAACTCCATCAATATCTACTCTCTCCACGTTTCCCCTGGACCTCTTGCTGGGCTTATAATGACAGCTTCCTAACCCGTTTCCCTGCTTCCTCCCCTGCTGCCCTTTAGTCCACATTCAACATAGCAGCGGGAATGAGCTTGTAAAATGTTAGATAGGCTTCTGCCACTTTTCTGTTCAAAAATTTCTGATGGCTTACCCTATCTCAAAGTAAAAGGCAAAGTCCTAACAAACAGTGGATTTCTGTGACCTGGCTCCCTCTTCTTTCTCTGAGCTCTTGCCCTGACACCTGCCCCTCACACTCCACACTCCAGGCACACTGGCTTCCTTGGTACTTTCTGAGTGTTCTAGGTTCACTCTCCTCAGGACCTTTGCACTTCCTATTCTTGTTGCCTGGACAAATCAACCCTTAGATATCCACATAGTTTACATCTCACTTCCTTCCGGTTAGTGTTCAAATGTCGCTTTTTGGGAGGTCTTTTCTGCTACTCTATCTAGAATTGTAACTCTTCCATCATTCCCTATGTCTTTAGAGTACTTTTTCCTTCTTAGTTTTTATCATGATTTAATCTAATATATTTATACATATGCATACAAACATATACATAATCCTTTTATCTTGATTTTTATGACTTGATTTTTTTATTTAAACAGTTTTATTCACATACCACACAATCTATCCAAAGCATGCAATCAATACTTTTATCTTCTATATTTTGTTTATTATCTGTCTCCCCCTAACAGATTATAACCTACATTAGGCAGGAATTTATATCTGTTTTGTTCACTGCTGTATCCTAGGTCCCAAGCAAATGCCTGGTACATAAATATTTCTGAATGAATGAATGAATGTAAGGAGGAGTATGAACAGTTATTTATCACACAAGTACTTATTTTGACATTTGGCAGATCACATTTATATTTTTGGTGATCTAAGGAATATCAAAATAAAATCTTCTCTATGCTACAGTTTTAATCACCTAAAGAACTAGAATATGAGGTAAGACCAATACCTAGATTAGTCCTAGGGCTACATGTGAAGATCATAATTCCCAAGGTTTGCTTAAAAATATTAAACATCATTTTTGCTTTGCATACAGTGAACAACTATGATTTCCTAAACAGTGAAATCAGTTCTAGACTGGAATGTTGGATTCACTAGCAGTGAAGGACCTGCCCCCTTAACTGTAGCCTTCAAGGAGAAGCTTCTCAACCAAAGGCTTCTGCAGAGAAAAAACAACTAGAGCTGTGGAGCTTAAGGAAAGCAACTTTTTTTTTTTTTGCCAAAGTTATTACAAATTTAGGAATCATTAGGTTCTAAGTGTCACTTTTGAGTGGTTTTAATTCTTTCATTTCAGTGTAATAAAATTGCCAAAGAAATCTCTCCACAAAAAAACAAGAGACTTCTTGGTGGGGCACAGAGTGGGGGACCAGATAAGAGGGGCTGAAAAAAGCAGAGATTTTTGGTGATCTTGTTATTAATCATTATTAGGAAAAACATAATGCAAAAGTAATTAATGTCCCTAGAAGAAATGGATACATTTTAATATCAATGGATTTGGGATTCAGAATATATTTATATTTTAACTTTAGGTAAGTCTTAAATTTTATGACTCTTTGCAACTATCATCTGTCATCTTCTCAAATTACATGAATTTTTAATTTTCATATAAAAAAACATTCATTTTGTTCTCATCCTTCTCATCAAATTAGTTGTGTGTGTTGTGCAGAGCTAATATTTCCATCCACACACAGGGATTTGACTTGGAGCTCTTTGATATAACAATTGATTAACAATTTTGAAAAATGCAAGTCCAAAGATGGAATATTCTAATGAGTGGGGAAAGTTTTATTTTAAAAATGATCCTCCTGCAGTGATTCCCAGTGCCATATAGGGAGATACAGGGCAGAGATTCCAGGGCTGTTATATTTCGCCCAAATGATGATGTGAACAAACACATTTGATTTTGTGCCCTGGAGCTTAGCACGGCTAAAGCAGGAGGATGTATGCCTTTATATCTAAATTCCCCACCCAATACCCATCAAAGTAGAAAATTCACATGCTCTGAAAGATAGAATCAAGTGTAAACCTCTTCTTATAATTGTTTTAAAAATCCTTTGAGAGCAAACTGAATTTAGATCATAAAAGCAAAGCATGATACGTACTTTTGATTTCTCCCAGCTTCACATTTTTAAAAAATGTTCCATCACCACCTCCATGTGCTGAAGGCAATGAATGACCTTCCTTCCTTTCCCTAATGACCTATTCATATCAAGTTAGTCACACCCACTTAAGTCTCTGCCCCCAACCCCCAAACTTTTGGCTAGTCCCACAGAGCCCCCCTATGGAGCTGGGAACTGATACAGAGACTTTTTATTTTTTAATAGAGAATTCAATCACTCAATGACACAACACCCCTTCTTATTAAGACAAGAACAAAATGCATGGAAGTTGTTAAGAACAAATCATTTTCCATTAGTAAAAGTTATATGATTGGAAAAAGAGGAGAGCACATTGCTGTAATTACCAGTACATTAAACAGGGGATGAACAGCTGCATGATCTTGGAGTCAGTAGAATAACAGCCACCGAGCCAGCTTCCCCATATGGTCCAGGGGAAGAGGTGGGGCTTCTGGCTGCTTGGGGCTTGGGGAACAGTGAGGAGGGGGCAAACTCGAATCCCATTCAAGTGAGAAGCTTGGCCAAGAATCGTCTGGCTTCCTAATCTGAACCCGCTTCCGCTCTGCTGCAATGGGAACATCCCCCTGGCCTTCATAACAAAAGCCTCTAAAATCAATGTTGTTTTTTCCTAAAGAGAGCAAAATGTGAGTGCTTTCAGACTTTTGGCTACACTGCTACTAATAGAAAAGACGCTCTCAGAAAGGCTGAATCACTTCCTCAGATTTCTCGGGGTGTGGCTATTCCTTGGAATGATTGGTATCACTTCTTAAACACTGTATTGCATCTAGCATTTGCCTTCGTCCCCAGTTAGAAGTGGGATCCGGCCATCAGCCACGATGGACCAGTTTCCACCACCAGGCTCTGGCCTCCATCTGTTTCAGTGAAAAGCATTACAACCTCCTAATTGGTATTCCCTTTAGAATCTGGTAAATTTGATAAAAGCAGAGCTGCGCCACAGTAACCTTTCATTATCAACACAAATCCTAATGGCCAAGCATTCCATTCTTCTTACACTATACACCATAAATTAAACACAATAAATTTTATTGTGAAACCTCCTAGAAAGACATTCCTGAAGAGACGAGGCAGAAAATGCTTGCATTACGCTATACAGAGCTAAAATTTGATAGTCGCTGGGAAGGGTTGACTATAAGGGTTCTCGTTATTTAGAGGGGGAAATACCAAATAGCCTACATCATTTGCAAGGAGATGTTTTTCTAAGTACCATGTCCAAAACATTTCAGGTTTCCGCTATAGGAAGGTTATTATCACAGAGGATGGTGGCCAGCTGTTCTCCATTGCCACTGAAAACAGAATGACAAAAGTGGCATTAAAATGGAATTGGAGGAATTCAAGCTTCCTGAAAACATGAGTTAGTTAACGGGAGGGGGGCGGGGATCACTCCAGGAAATTATATAAGGGATGCCTTTCATTTATGTTGCTGTAAGTTATGGTTTTTATTAATATTATTATTATTATATAGAAAGAGGCATATTTAAGGTAATCCAGGTACAATTTTGTTCCTTGGTAAAATAATGAATTTCTTAACCTTATATAATTTCCCCCAATGAAAAAAATATTTGAAAAATCTTTAAGAAATATGATTAGGGGAAATTAGGCTATGGATGGAGTGTAATGTATTCAGTTGTTTTGGTGCCATGGAATCTCATAAAAAGAGAGAATATTATGAAAGGAATCCTGTCTGAAAGGGTGCATTTCATGTCATAGATTTATTCAGTCATATTCCATGATGGAATATAATAATTTCCCTGTCAATGAAAACTTGGTCATCTCTAGAATTATCTAAATTTAAAAATAAAATAAAAATAACAGTATCCCACTCAAATTAGGCATAGGAAATTATTAAATAAATGATAGTTAATTAGATAGAAAGAAAGAGAGGAAGGAAGGAAGGAAGGAAGGAAAGAAGGAAGGAAGGAAGGAAGGAAGGAAGGAAGGAAGGAAGGAAGGAAGGAAGGAAGGAAGGAAGAAAGGAAGGAAGAGAGAAAGAAAAAGAAAGAAAGAAAATGTAATGGGTATTGGGGTTTCTATTCATATTTGATTTGTGGCCTCTCTATTCTGGGAATGTATAACTATACTCAAACAGGTACAGAAATAATAACTTGTGGGGCTTTTTTAGTAAACCAGCTGTGGGAAGGACAGTCCCACAGTTAGCATCCCAAGTCTTTTATACAAACAGTAAATCCATCATTGCCAGACTTCTGAGTTCCATAGAACATTCCCTTTTATGTTTTCCATTCAACTTGAATAAAAATTTCTATGAGATCTCATTCCAGATCCCCCCAGAAGGCATAGCTATCTTTCAGCAATCAGTATTTTACCAAGGACCACTCTCAAAAATGTGATCATCTCAAAGGGCATGGGATCAGAAAAGAGGGATTACTGCAATTCATTCTGAAAACTTTTCTCCTTAGATGCCATAAGAAAAGATCACCTTCATCTCAGGTAATTTGCAGCTTTTCCAATATCTAAATTTTATCTCATGATCCCTACTTTCTTTCTAGAGGAAAAAAGTACAATTTTTAGGTTGCTTTAAACTTGTTTATTTTTCCCAGGCAGGAAAGAAAGGGTAAAACAACAACAACAAAAAGAGTTTTACTATGTAAGTGCATCTTGACTTAAAACACCCAGGCATTTAGGCCATATGCCATGGCCCTTTGCCTTGGTTAAATCAAGTCAGAGATTTCCGGCAAGTTACAGAGCTGGTTACTTCAGGAAATAGTTATTTAGCTTGAGGCACAAATTGCATGAGCATCCAAAAGTTTATCAGGGTCTGAAATGACAAGTGAAATTATTATTATTCTCCTCTCTTTATCCTTCTTATGGAGCAGTTCCATGGGGTCTTTTGAATCACCTGCCGTCTTCTTCCCTATAAATAATTTTTCCTTCCCACAGAATAGAGTTGACGTCTGATGAAGAAAACGTTTATCATGGCACTTGAGAGCACAGATTCTGGGTCCGGTCTGAGTGGCTTGCATTCCAGCTCTGCCACTTACCATCTGGGAGCCTTTTAAGTAAGCTAGTTTACCTCCTCCTGTAAAGTATTTTATAGAGCACCTTCCTTATATGGTCGTTGTGAGGATTTTTGTAAATGCTCAGAATATTACCTGGAACCTTCTGGTCATAGCTCTATGAGACTAGCAGAAGAAGAAGAGAGAAAGAATGAAATAGACCAGCCCAAGAAGGTTATGAGACCAGAAATCACTACTTTCCATTCAGTAGGTAAAACATCCTGCTCTTTGCTATATCTGTGATCCATCAATGTATTAATTCTGATTTTATTCTGAAGCAAAAGCAAATCTTCTTTCACGTGTGAATTTGGAACCCTGGCTATAATGGACCATGATCACCAGTTGCTGGAGGGGAAGGATTCCATACTATGAATTTCCACATTGCCCATCTTATGTGGCCCTCATGAATAGATAAGCAAAAAAACAAATAAATGGGAAGGAAAAAGATAGGGGAAAGAGTGTCCAGTTTAGCCAATTGGCTTCAAGTCCTCGAAAATGAGCCACTAAAGTTAGGAGTCTACATTTTCCATAAATCTCATTCACTGTCACCTTTATAGAATGAGAGGTTTCCCTCATCCTTCCAAACCCTACAAACCTTTTTTTAATTCATTTATTTATTTATTCATTCATTAAGTAAACCAACATTCATTAAGCACCTACCATGTGCCTGGGACTCTGCCAAACTATAGCATGGAAGAAAGATAGCAAGTGGGGAATGGTATTGAAGAAAGTCCTGGGTCCACAAAGATGAAAAAGATATAGCCCTTACAGATAGCTCTGGAGTTTGGTGCCTTGCCAGTGGGCCCTACTTTGGAGTTTGTGCTCCTGAGAGTGACAGAGTTGGACTCAATTATGTCTTCCCTGCACTTGGCTCATCTGTCCCTTCTATTTAAACCTATACTTGGTGCTGGAGTTTGTAGGTGTACGTCCAGAGACTGGAGTCTTTGGGCTGTTCAAGTGCCAGCTGGGCCTGGAGCCTCGGTGGAGCTGCAACTCCTCCTCTACAGCTCATTGGACTCACCCAGGACAACTGGCGGGGAGATGATGATGGACAACGGCCGTCCCAGGGAACGGAGAGAGTCTGCTCCTGCAGGCAGGATAGTCCCATCCATCTTCCCCATGGGATATAAGCTCCCTTTCAATTGGAGTTGGAGTGGACATCACCATCCCAGAATCCTCAGGACTGGGGGAAGAGCTGTAGACTAGAGTGGACTTACCGGTATTCTACTTACTGGTATTCTAGCAGTGGAAGAAATTACAACATTGATGTGGAGCCAGTGGCCATTGGAGGCTCTGGGGGTAGGGAGAGGGAAAAACAGTTGTAATGCGGAGGCTGTTTCAGGACTTGGGAATCATCCTGAGTGACACTGCAATGACAGATATAGGCCATTTTATATCATCACATAACATGCAGAACTGTGTGGGAGAGAGTGTAGACTACAATGTGAACTATGGTCCATGCTTAATGGCAAAGCCCCAGGATATGTTTATCAATTGTAATGAATGTGCCACACTAATGAAGGATGTTTATGTGGGAGGTTGTGGGAGGTGTGGGAGGTGGGGCATATGGGAATCCCTATATTTTTTGTGTAACAGTTATGTAATCTAAGTAGCTTTTAAAAAATAAAAAAAATTTAAAAAAAATTTTTTAAAATAAAGATATAGTCCTTAACCTCAAAGAAATCATGGTCTAGAGAAACACATAAAACAAATGATTCAAAGAAAACAAAGATTAGGATAAAGATCATGCACATGTGTGGAATTCCCTTACAACATCCCTCCACCAACACACTACATTGTTGTGGAGCACTTGTTACAAATTATGAGATAATATTATCAGCCTATTACTACTAACTATAGTTTATTGTGTACACTTAGTATATTTTTTCCATACTGCCGATTATTAACAAAGTACATCTTTGGCATTGATGCAAGAATATTATAGTATTGCTGTTGACTATAGTCCAAAGGTTACATTAATTGTATTTTTCCCATACTTCTCCAAATTCTTACCACCTTAAAATAGTGATGTATATTTGTTCTAGTTCATAGAAGGACATTCTTGTATTTGTACAATTAAACACAATTCTCATCCACCTCTGGGTTCTCTATGTTATTTAGTCCCTAGATTATTCTCTAGCTTTCTTTCAATTGACATTTACATCCCTATATTCTTTTCAGCCACAATCCCATTTATAAACCAGCTCTGTTGTTCTACTCACTATAATGTGTTACTATCAACTCTATCCATTTCCACACTTCTACACTCAAGTTATTTAAAATTTCTACATACATTAAGCATCAGTTCCCCTTCTCAGGCCTCCTCTTATCTCCTAATAACCTATACTCTAGGTTTTAAGTCTATGCGTTTATTCTTCATATTGAATTCATATTAGTGAGACCATGCAATATTTGTCCTTTTGTGTTTTGGTCATTTCACTTAGCATAATGTCTTCAAGGTTCATCCATGTTATCATATGTGTCCCAATTTTATTCTTTTTACTGCAGCATAGTATTCCATCATATGTATTTACCACATTTTGCTTATCCATTTATTGGTTGATGGACACTTGGGTTGTTTCCATCTTTTGCTATTTGTGAATAACACCACTATGAACATTAGTGTGCCCATGTCTGTTTGCATCACTGTTTTCAGTTCTTCTGGATATGTTCTCAGTAGAGGAATTGCTGGATCATATGGCAGTTCTATACTTAGCTTCCTGTGAAACCACCAAACTGTCTTCCACAGAGGCTGCACCATTTTACATTGCCACCAAAAGTGAAGGAGTGTTCTTAATTCTCCATATCCTGTCCAGCACTTATTATTAGTATTATTTTTAATAATGGCCATTCTATGCGGGATGAGATGATATCTCATTGTTGTTTTGATTTGCATTTACTTAATATGTAATGATATTGAACATTTTTTCATTTGTATTTCCTCTTTGGAGAAATATCTGTTTAAGTCTTTTGCCCATTTTTAAATTGGATTACTTGCTCTTTTACTGTTGAGTTGTATGATCTCTTTATTGAGAATGGAAATCAAATCCTTATCGAATATGTGATTTCCAAGTATTTTCTTCTATTGCGTGGGCTGCCTTTTTACCTTCTTGATGAAGTCCTTTGAGTCACAAAAGTGTTTAAGTTTGAAGAGGTCCCAGTTATCCATGTTTTCTTTCATTGCTCGTGCTTTGGGTGTAGATTTTAAGAATCCACCACCTACCACCAGGTCTTGAAAATGTTTCCCTTCATTTTCTTCTAGGAGCTTTATGGTTCTAGCTTTTATATTTAGGTCTCTGATCCATTTTGAGTTTATTTTTGTGTAAGATGTGAGATAGGGGTCCTCTTTCTTTCTTTTGGCTATGGATATCCAGTTTTCCCAGCAACATTTGTTGAATACACTGTTCTGCCCCAGCTGGGTGAGTTTGACAGCCGTGTTAAAATCACTTGACCATAGATCTGACGGTCAGTTTCTGAACCATCAATTTCTGTGGTCAGGTGATTGGTCTATGTGTTTATTTTTATGCCAGTACCATGCTGTTTTTACCACTGTAGCTAGATAATATGATTTAAAGTCCAGAAGTGAAAGTCCTGCAACTTAGCTCTGCCTTATTAAGATCTTTCTGGCTTTTGGGACCCCTTACACTTTCAAATAAATTTGATAATTGTGTTTTCAATTCCTTTAAAAAATGCTAGTGGAATTTTTATCAGGATTGCATTGAATCTATATATCAATTTGGGTAGAATTGTCATCTTAACATTATTTAGTCTTCCAATCCATGAGCACAGAAGTTCTTCCATTTATTTAAGTCTTTTTAAAAATTTCTTTTAACAATGCATTGTTGTTCTCTGAATACAATGCTTTACATTCTTGTTTAGGTTTATTCCAAAAAATTTGGTTCTTTTATTTGGTTGCATTGTAAATGGAAATTTTTCCTGACTTCCTGCTCAGATTGTATAGAAACATGACTGATTTTTGTGTATTAATCTTGTATCTTGCCACTCTGCTGAAATCGTTTATCAGATCTAACAACTCTGTTGTACAGTTTTTGGTGCTTTTTAGGTATAGGATCATATTGTCTGCAAATAGGAAAAGTTTTACTTCTTTTTTCTGATTTGGATGCATTTTGTTTCTTTTTCTCACCTGATTGCTCTAGCTAGAACCTCTAGCACTATATAGAACAACAGTTGTGACAGTGGGCATCCTTATCTTGTTCCTAATCTCAAAGGGAAAACTTTCAGTCTCTCACCATTGAGTACAATGTTAGCTGTGCATTTTTCATTTATGGCCTTTATCATGTTGAGAAAGTTTCCTTCAATTCCTATCTTCTGTAGTATTTTTATCAAGAAAGAATGCTGTATTTTGTCAAATGCCTTTTATGCATCAATCAAAAGGATCATGTGATTTTTCTTCTTTTATTTATTAATGTGGTGTATTACACTGATTGATTTTCTTGTGTTGAACCATGCTTGCATGCCTGGTATAAAAACCACATGATTATGATAAATAATTCTTTTAATGTGTTGTTGGATTCACTGAGCAAGGATTTTATTGAGGATTTTTGCATCCATATTCATTAGGGAAATGGGTCTTTAATTTTCTTTTTCCATGATATCTTTATCTGGCTTTGGTAGTAGGGTGCTATTGGCTTCATAGAATGAGCTTGATAGTGTCCCTTCTTGTTCAATTTTTTGGAAGAGTTTGAATAAGACTGGTATTAAATCTTCTTTGAATGCTTGGTAGATCTCACCAGTGAAAACATCTGATCCCAGGCTTTTCATTTTGGGGAGTTGTTTGATTACTGTTTCAATCTTGTTACCTGTGATTTGTTTGTTGAGATCTTCTATTTTTTCTAGGGTCAGTCAGTGTAGATTGTTCTTACATTCCTAGGAAATTTCCATTTCATCTACATTGCCTAATTTGTTGACGTACAGTTGTTCATAGTATCCTCTTATGACCTATTTTATTTCTGTGGGGTCAATAGTAATGTCCCTGTTTTCAATTTTTATTTTATGTATTTGCATCTTCTCTTTTTTCCTCTGTCACTCTAGCTAAGGATTTGACAATTTTGTTAATCTTGAAGGATCAATTTTTGGTTTTGTTAACTCTCTCTACTGTTTTTTTTCCCTTAAATTCATTTATTTCTGCTCTGATCTTTGTTATTTCATTCCTTCTGCTTGCTTTGGGAATAGTTTGCTGTTCTTTTTCTAGTTCTTCCAGCTGTGTAGTTAGGTAATTGATTTTATCTCTTTCCTCTTTTTTTAATGTAAGTGCTGAGGGCTATAAATTTCCCTCCCAACACTGCCTTCGCTGCATCCTAGAGGTTCTGCTATGTTGTGTTCTTATTTTCATCTTCTCGAGATATTTATTGATTTCTCTCACTACTTCTTCTTTGACCCACTGATTATTTAAGAGTGTGTTGTTTAATATCCATATATTTGTGAATTTTCCCTTTTTCTGCCTGTTGTTGATTTCCAACTTTATTCCATTATGATCAGAGGAAGTGCTTTATATGAATTCAATCTTGTTAAATTTGTTGAGATCTGCTTTGTGACCCAACATATGGTCTATCTTGGAGAACGATCCATGAGCACCTGAGAAGAATGTATATTCTGCTGGTCGGGGGTATAATATTCTGTATATGTCTATTAGGTTTAGTCCATTTATCATCTTATTCAAGCTTTCTGTTTCTTTATTGATCCTCTGCCCAGATGTTCTGTGCATTGCTGAGAGTGGTGTATTGAATTTTCCAACTATTATTGTAGAGTTCTATTTCTCCCTTCAGTTTTGCCAGTGTTTGCCTTATGTATCTTGGGGCATCCTGTTTAGGTGTACATACATTTATGATTGTCATTTCTTCATGGTAAATTTCCACTTTTATTAATATATAATATCCTTCCTTGTCTCTAATAACAGTTTTGTTTTTAAAGTGTATTTCCCCTGATACAAGTATAGCTACTCCAGTTTTTTGTGGGGTTTTTTTTTGTTGTTGTTATTACTTGCATGGGATATCTTTTTCCAGCCTTTCACTTTCAATCTATTGGTATCCTTGGGTCTAAGGTTAGTCTCTTATAGACAGCATATAGATGGCTCATATTTCTTATCCATTCTGTCAGTCTGTGTCTTTTTTTTATATTTTATTTTTTTAAAAAGAAACTTAGATTACATAAATGTTACACAAAAAGTATAGGGGATTCCCATATGCCCCACTCCCTAGCCATCCCACATTTTCCCACATCAACAACCTCCTTCATTAGTGTGGTACATTTGCCACAACTGATGACCACATCTTGGAACATTGCCACTAAGAGTGGATTATAGTTTACATTGTAGTTTATACTCTCTCCTGCATATTTTTTAGTTATTACAATATATACAGTGGCCTGTATCTGTCATTGCAATGTCATTAAGGATAATTCCCAAGTCCCAAAAATGCTCCCAAATTACATCTATTTTTCCCTCTCCAATCCCTCAGAACTTCCAGTGGCCACTGCTTCCACATCCATGATAAAAGTTCTTCTATTGCTAGGATCACAACAAGTCTGCAGTAGAACAACTATAAGTCTACTCTAGTCCATTGTCCATTCCCCAACCCTTAGGATTCTGGGATGGTTATGCTCACTCCACCTCTAACTGAAAGGGGGATTAGATCCCATGGGGTAGATGGGTAGGACTATCTTGCTTGCAGTTTCAGACTCTCTTTGTTCCTTGAGATGGTCATTGTCAATCATTATCTCCTTGTTAGTTGTACTGAGTCCAATGAACTGGAGAGTAGGTGTTGCAAATCTGTTGAGATTCAGGGCCCAACTGGCACATCGACAGCCCAAAGATTTAAGTCTCTTGGACATAGACCTATCAACTCTAGTACTAACTATAGGCTCAAATAAAGGGGCAGAAGAGCCATGTGTAGGGAAAAACACAACTGAGTCCAACTCTATTACACTGGGAAGCATAAATTCCAAAGTAGGGCCCACTGGCAGGGCACCAAACTCCTGAGCTGTCTGCCCTATCTATACTGTCTGGATGTGTCCAGAGCCCTCAGGAGCCCCACTATTTGAGGTTATATTTACTTTGGCAGTCAATGAGATCCTGCTGAGACGTGCATAAGCGTAACCTCTGAAATGACGTCCCAACTTACTTTGAAGTCTCTTAGCCATATAAACTCATTTGTCTCTACCCTTTACCCCTTTTGGTCATGGTCTTTTTCCAGTCGCATTGCTATTTGGTACTTGGTAATAATCTCTCAGTGTCAGGGAGGTTCATCCCCGGGAGTCAGGTCCCACACTGGGGGGAAGGTAATGCATTTATATGCTGAGTTTGGCTTAGAGAGAGGCCAAGTCTGTGTCTTTTGATTGGGTGGTTTAATCCATTAACAGTCAATGTTATTGCTGCAAAGGTAGTTCTTACTTCACCCATTTTGACCTTTGGGTTTTATCTGTCATAATTTATTTTCACCACTCTTTTTAAACTTTTAGCTACTTTTACTGATATAATCTTCATTTAGACTCTCTTTCAAGCCTCTTTCCTGTCTTTTCTTTTCAGGCTGCAGCATTCCTTTTAGTATTTCCTGAAAAATCATACTCTTGGTTACAAACTCTCTCAGTATCTGTTTATTTGTGAATATTACAAACTCGCCCGTATTTTTTAAAGACATTCTTACCAGGTATAAGATTCTTGGCTTGCGGTTTTTCAGTATCTTAAATATATCATACCACTGCCTTCTTGCCTCCATGATTTCTGATGAGAAATTGGCACTTAATCTTTTTGGGTGTCCCTTGTATGTGATGCATCTCTTTTCTTTCTTTGTCTTTGGCATTTAATGTTCTGATTAATATGTGTCTCAAAGTAGGTCTTTTTGGATTTATTTGAAAGTGAGTATGTTGTGCTTCTTGTACATGAATATCTATGTCTTTCAGTAAGGCTGTGAAATTTTCTACCATTATTTCTTCAAACATTCCTTTTTCCCCTCTTTTCTCCTTCTGGACCATCCATGACATGTATGTTTGCCTTTCTCTTGCCATCATTTTGTTCCCTGAGACCTTGTTCAATTTTTTCCATTCTTTTCTTTATCTGTTCTTTTGTATGTTTGCTTTTGGAGGCTATGTCTTCCAGCTCACTGATCCTTACTTCTGCCTCCTCAAATCTGCTGTTATATGCCTCCAGTGAATTTTTAAATTTTATTTATTGTGCCTTTCATTCCCATAAGATCTACTATTTTTCTATGTATGCTTTAAAATTCTTCTTTGTGCTCACCCAGTGCCTTTTTAATATCCTTAATCTATTTAGCCATCTTATTGAATTTATTAAGGAGATTTGTTTGAACATCTATGCTTCGTTGTCTCACCTTCTTTATGTCATCTGGAGGCTTATTTTGTTCCATTGACTGGGCCATGTTTTCTTGTCTCTTGGTATGGATTATAATTTTTTTTTAGTGTGTTAGTATCTGGCTTACTAGCTATATTTATTCTGGGTGCAGTTTCTCTCTTTAGTAGGAGCCAAAGATGTAGTTGGTACTGTAAGCTGTGGAAGCTGAAGCTGCCCACATTGCCTCAGGAACCGATGATGCTTCTCCCACCTTTCTCCATTGCCGAGGATAGGGATGGACTTACAACCATATGTAGTAATCCAAGCTGTCCAGGCCAAGACCATCTGTAGTTGCCCATAGAAACTGATGAAGCTTCACTCCCTTTCATGCTCTGACTGGGCAGGGATGGAGCTGAAGATATGGGCAGCAAACTAAGCCATGTGGGTCAAAACTGATCACAGTTGACTAAGTTGGCTAATATAACTCCAGTCCCCCTCTCCCCTGCCAGAGGAGTGCCCAACAATCTAATCCATGTAGGCTGACAATGCCTGCAGTTGCCCAGATAGGCTGAGGAAGTACTGTCCCTTCTGCTATTTAAGAGGTGAGGTGGAACCATAGGGACCCAACACACTAGTTTGTGCAGGCTTAAAGCACCTGCAGTTGCCCAGAGAGGCTGAGGAAACACAGCTCCCTCCTATCCCATTGGGGCACTTTGATAGAGCTACAGGTGTCTGTGTATCCAGTCTGTGTGGGCTGAAAGTACCTGCAGTTCCCAAGAGAGACTGGGGAAACATAAGCCCCCTCCTATCCTATTGAGGGGCCAGGGATAAAGCTACAGGTGTCCAAGTATCCAGTCTGTGGAGGTTGAAATTGCCTGCAGTTGCCCAAAAAGGCTGAAGAAACACTAGCCCCCTCCTACCCTGTGGGGTGGGGAGCGGGGGAATGGCAGGGATGGAATCGATGGCACTCAACAAACCAGTTTGTGTGGGCCAAAAGCACTTGCAGTTTCCCAGAAAGGTTGGAAAAATACATCCTTCTCTTGTCCTTTCCGTTCATTCAGGCCAAAATTGCCTGCGGTTGCCTAGACAGGCTGAGAAAACACCACTCCCCTCCTATCTTATGGGGATGGTGTTGGTGAAACCCCAGTTGTTCAATAAACCAGTCCGTGCAGGCCAAAAGCATCTGAAGCTGCCAAAAGAGGCTGAGAAAACACAGCTCTCTTTCTTTCCTATTGGGGGGCAGAGATGGAGCTACAGGTGTCTGAGTATCCACCTTGCTTTTCCTTCAAAGAAGGATTTTTATAATTCAAGTTCAGATCAAGAACAAAAAGAAAAAAAACTAACAAATGATATTTGGAGTAGAGTTGCCATCTCAGGGGAGGTAATAGTGGATTGTGGTGGTCTATACCAGAGTGGCCACATCTCAGACACCTCACAGCCTATCAGCTTGTCCTTGAAAGATGATCCTAAGACTCTACAAAGTCATATTTGCAAGAAATGCCAAACACTTCCCAAGTGGTTGCACCATTTTGCATGCCCATCAGCAATGCATGAGAGTTCCTGTTACTCCACAAAACCATCTTGCAACTCTCATTACATCAATGAGCAGCAGAGTCCGGTGCGTAGCAAACACTATGATATTTGATCCTTTCTCACCAATATAATAGAGCTATAACAATTGATCTGGTTTAGTCTTGCCACCATGAAATTCAATAGGATTCTACCAGTTAGCGTTTTTTGAGACCTGGTATATGGATGTAAAAGAGACAATTATAGCATTTACTTTACTTCTCCAATTTCTCAGAAATTCACAAATCAGTCTTCTCCAAAGAGCAGAGTTGAAATCCGAGTCTGTAAACACATTGTGTGGTGGACCTTTGAGCTCAACAGTAAGGGAAACAAAACAACAACAACAACAAAAAATATGTGCACCATGTCTGGAAGTATTGTTCATGAAACTAAACTAGCAAGCAGGTGAAGACTTTTAATCCCAGAATCCACCGTGGATAAAATCTGCCCAATTCCTTCAGCATTTGTGAACAACCCTGTGAGAGGAATTCTTATGAAAAGGAAAGGGGAGCGGGTGTAAATTAAAGGAGAATAACACCTGTCTTTGCAGCTGGCCAACAGACTTCGCTTTAATGTGCTGTCTGCTGGGAAATGGAGGCGTCTCGTGTTACAGGGAGGCCTTAGCCCACAGTGGAGTCTGCAGAAAAAGCAATCCTGTGACCAGAAGATGTGAGGCTTGATCTGCGGCCAAAAACAATGGCTAAAGGTACAAAATGAAAAGTTCTGGCAGGACAAAGGCACTAAATCACCGAACAACACACAACATCGCCATTTGAAGAAATTAACCCCAAACCGAAGTCACAAATGGATTAACAACTGGTTGATCCCCTTTTACCTTCTAATGCTTCTTTGGCTGGCAAGCACTTGGTGAAATCAGAATGAAAGCAGTCTCCAGCAGCATACAGTGTCTTCATTTAAGGATGGTTCTGACTGGTCATGGAAAAGCAGCTTGCAAGATTAATGTTATTCCACCTTTTGTCCATATTTTTCCCATGGGAGGTGGGATTTAGAGCAAAGTTACCAACATAACTCCAACCCGGTGCTGGAGAAGTCCTCGCTGACTTGCAAAATAACTGTGGCTTCAGTAGAATTGTGTGCCCAATGGTAACAGAGGTGAAGCCTATAAAAATTGTGTGCACATAGTTTTTAAAGCAGGAGAAAAGACCCTGTAACGAGGTTCACATTGGATCCAGGATCCAGTCTTTGGTTTTGCCCCATAGAATCCAGCCAAGTTTGAATAATGTGAACAAACTGAAGCAAAGGGGATGTTCTTTCCAAGAAAAGCTTAGAAGAGTCTGAATATATATTAAATATATATATATATATAGAGAGAGAGAGAAAGAGCTATAAACAGAGATGCATAGGTTTTATGTAATGTGCAGACCACAGAGAAACTATCAAAGTTGTCTGAAGATAATATAGACTATAGAAGGGCTAAAAGTTAAAGAAGAAAATAGGTGCTGATGGTCCTAGGTCACATGACCCCAATCACATGAGTCATTCCCATGCTGCAGGACCCATGTGAGAGCCAAAAAGGGACCCCTGCTTTCTCACTTGTACCCAGATACCTGGATATCCTATAATAGAGGAGAGAGCCATCCATGCACCAGTGAGAGCTTAGATAGAATGCAGAGATGTTGGAAAGTTACCAGTAAAATAAAATTTACGCTGAGTCCTCATTATGGAAATAGGTGTGAAACTGAGTGAAGAGTGGTAGCGGCATTCAAGTATGCCTCAGCTTCCTGAAAGGATGGAGCTTTAGAGAGCACTGTGGCGTACACTCGATGAAGCAGGAAGTGAAGCAGGAGCACCAATGCCAAAGGTTTTCTCTTTTGATTTGGCCGGATGTGGGTTCTGACTATAACAGATGGAATCGATTGGGTCAACAGCATGTGAAAGAAGAAGGAGGCCTGCGTCTCAGGAGGAAGAGAGTACCTCAGGTGTCCCGTCCCAAATACTTTGGCAGTGAACTTAGACACAGGGCAGGGAAAGGCATTTATTCATGGAAAACTCTCCATGAATTGTTTTTAATATGCTTAAAACATTTATTGTCCTTTTCCCATTGTAACCCGATATAAGTAAAATTTCATTGTTACTTTGAAGAAATGATTCCACATCATTAAAATGCATGCCTAATATTTTGCTTAAGGCATTTATAACAGGAGCTCTTTCATTAAAATATATCATAACTCTAACAAAGGAGTATTTGTTTTCCCAAAGATACTCTCTTCATGGTGTAACACTTGAGAAAATTTAAAGCATTTTAATACCTAAAGATATTTCACTAGACTCTACTCTCTCTCTCAAACATACACATTCCACTCCAGGGGAGAAAGCTCAAATTTGATTCATGTCTCATTTTGCTTCTGGGAGCATAAACCCCTCTCCGTGAAAAATAATTGGAGTCCAGCCCTTCCACTCTAATTCACTGACTAAACTGAAGAAACACTCCATTATATTAGCTTGACTCTACTGAATGAGATGTTGGTCTGCTTGGGCATTTCCACTGGACTTGAGTATACACCATTATAAGTCTTCCAAAGTGTGGTGAGTTATGAACATGCATCTGATAGACATCATGTCATTTGCTATGCGCTCTATCTGGTGGGAAGGGGAATGGGGTCAAATAACAATGAAAGCGCGGGCACATTTCAAGATTTCTTTGTACTTTCCGGTATTACTTATTTTTATCATCTCCTGCCAAGTATCAGTTTGCTTACAGAGAGGCAATATTTTGGATTGAAAGGAAAAATTTAGAAATTCACAACTTCTTTCATGCTAAGGCTACGTTATAAAGTTGCAAATTTCTACTTGATATTCAGATTTTATTTTATTCGTGGACATTGAGAATTCTGTTGAGACTTGAAAGTTGATACCTGTTTCAAATGTTGCTCCACTGCATAGGAGCCATGTCACAGATCCAAATCTGCATTAGCAATAACCAGCTTAAAGTAACAAATGCATAACTTTTCTAGATCTGAGGCCTTATAAATAAAATTACATGTTTAAAGGCCAAAGATTGACTGTAAATATAAACCTTATTTAGTCACGAGTTTAGAATCTCCCTCCTTAATGAGCATAATTTTGTGACTTACTCTGTTTCAAAATGTTCTTAAACCTAAAGATTGTAAATTAAATCATCACCTCCAGCAGCAAGCCATTTATTTGTCATAGATGTAAGCTGCCTATCTAAAGAAAACCCAGTTTACAGGGAGACCCAAGGATGCTGTGTATTCTTAGGAATGCTGCTTTCAAACACTTTCACAGACTAGAGTCACAAAGCAGTATTTATGGAGTCTAGCTTTCTCCCTTGCTTGCAAGAAAATACTGACTAGGTCTTCCTCAGACACAAAGAATAGAACTATACTCAAAGGCAGTAGCCTTCCTAACATGAGAAAGGAGCAAAAAGGACTTCAATTATATCATAGATTCTTCTGCCGATGAAAACTTGGTTCTCCCTTTTGAAAAAACTAAAACTGGACTTTTAAAATAATTTACTGTAATTAGACAAACCGTGGTATATAAACATTTCAATTCAACTTCACAAACAAGGATTAAACACCTCAGCCTATTAGGGACAGTCTGATACAGAAAGATAAATAAAACACAATCCTGTCCCCAAAAGGGGATGACAGGCAAATAATGAAGCAAAGTGTTTTACACACTTTTGAATTTATAGACAAAATCTCCTAAGAACACAGAAAAAGGAGAAAATATTCTCCTGTGAAGTGAGGAAAGCTTTAGGAGGAAGCAACATTTGACCAGTAGCTTGAAAAATATATGGAATTTCAACAAAAAGTTGATGGTAGTTGATGGTAGGGAGGCCCATCCTCAGAAGGGAGTGAGGCCTGGGACAGCCAGCTATGGCAGAGAGGCCAGATCATCACACTTGAAAGGAGACTTTGCTGTCATCATTTTCATAGGCTGCTTGGGATCTTAAAAGAGACCCGAATGTCACAATTGACTTGTAATAATGCTCAACAAGAGTGACCCATGAACTCTGCACCTCCTGCCACCACTCCCAAAGGCAGGGCCAAGACTGCCGCCTATTTACCCCACTCAGGAGATATTGAAGGAAGAAAATATGTCACTTCCATCTCAGCCCTCTACTGAAACTGCTCTCACTAAATTCACTAATGATATATTTGACACTAAATCCAATAAAAATATGTAACCGTTATTTCTACCCTTGGCTGCATTTGACATCTCTGACTTCTTCATTGAAGCCATTTCTCTGACTTTCCTAGGACCACTTTCCTCAAGTTTGCTCTATGAATCCTCTTTTTTGACCATCCTTAAAATTCCTGGAGGTACTGTATGCAGTCTAAGCACTCTCCCTGAGCAATCTCATCTGCTTTCATAACTTTCACTAAATCTCTAAGCTAATGAATTTCAAATCTACATCTCCAGCCCTGACTCCTTTCCTGAGATCCAGACTTATATCCACTGCCCACCAGGCATCATCCCTTCTCTTTAATCATACGTATACTGCCAACAATAAAGTGAGACCTCACCCTACTTTTTATTCCTCTTAACTGTTTCCTAAATCAGTGCACTTTTCTCCGTCCAAATAACAAAGACTCTGGTAAGGCAATGTGACTGCACCCGAGAATTCCAGCAACAGCTCCTAAACATTCTCACTTCCCCTGGCCCTGTCTTTTAACCCTCAACCCTGCAGCCAGCGCTGTATAACACAGACCTGGTTATATCACACACCTACTTAAAAGAGGCTTCCAGCTGCTTGCTGAATTAGGTCCAAAGTACTTCAGTTGGCTTATAAGGATGTTCATTACCTGGTGTGTTTTCTACCCTACCAGTTTCATCATAGTCAACACTCTCCTCTTCATATTCTGGGAAATCGTTACGTTGAACATCTTAAATTTCTACATTTTTGGTGGCCTAGAATCAGCCTGCTCACCATCTCCCCCTTCTTTTAATTGGCTCAATTTAGATAGCACCCACTTCTGTAAGTTTCTATAACCAACCCTCGAGCCCCAAACACCACCTTCACTGCCACGACAAGCATAAAGTGAGGCTCCCAACTCCATATGCTTTAAGATCTTATATTTCCTGTAGCATAGCATGTAACACACATCGTTTTACTTTATTTTTTCTTTCTTCTCCATTAGGGCATGATCCCTATGAACCTTAAAAGAAGATTGACTTATTTACTTTGGAATCCATGGTGTGTAGCATAGAATCTGGCATATAGAAACTGCTTAATTATTATTTCTATATAGATAAATAACATGGAAATGTGCAGATCAAATTCTACAACAACTGGTGTTGTAGTGGTTTTGAGGTATAATTAAAAAACAATTTATTGTTATTGCAGTTATTATCTTGTGTTAATGGAAGAACTTGTAACCTTGATATAAAGATAGTGGTTGCCAGGGGTTCAGAAGGGGAGCGGGGTGGTGAATAGGTGGAACAAAGGGTACACACACACAAACACACACACACAATGTAGGCTGGAAAAGAGATTGATCCAAATGATGAAAAAAATATTAAGCATCAAGCTAAGGTGTTTTGTTTTGTTTTGTTTTTAAATCTCATTCTGTTAGCAATTGGAAAACAAAGCAGATTTGCCAGTAGGAGAATGATGTGAACTGGTCTGAGTTTTTAGAAGAGGTAATAATGGCAATATTCAGAATGGATTAGAGAAAAGAAACACCAGTCAGACAGACACCAATACAAAAGCCTTAAAAGGAGATTATAAACCAGTGCTGTGACAACAGGAATAGAAACAAAGAAAAGGGTTTGTTTAGAACCAATGTGGAGATTGGACTGACAACACCAGGAGACCACCTGGATGAGGAGGGTGGGGGAAAGGGATGTTCTAAAGCTGAAGTCAAGGGTCCAAAACATAACTGCTTTGGTGAACAAAGGAGAACTAGATCATTCAAGGGAGGAAACAAGATGAGAACTGATTAGGTCCTTCTTACACTCTTTGAGTTTGAGTACTGTCCAGACAACTGGAAATATGGAACTGAAACAAAAAAAAGAGAAAAAGATAAGGAAAAGTTTAAAATGTGGGGTTTATCTACAGAGAAGTGATGATTGAAGCTACAGTGTAAGAAAAGGATGAGAAAAGGGGAGAGGATGGTTCCTTAGGGAGTATCAGTATACAGGTCAAGCAGAAGAGGAGCAAATGAAGAAGTAGGATATGGAGTGATCATAGATACAGGACAAAAAGTAAAAATGGCACATTATAGTTTTCCCATATCACAAAGAATTTCAGAAAGGAGATATATGTGTTAGTCTCAATTATAGTGGAGGGATTGGGTAGAATAAGAACAAAAATGAGATCTTTGACTTTAAAATCAGCAGATAATTGGTGGCTTTGAGACAGTAGTTTCAAATACGTGTTGATTACAAAGGACTGAGGAACAAGCAGAAGGTGAGGGAATTGAAGCAGCAAGCGTAGCCTACTCTTCCAATATGTGTGATAGTAAAAGAAAGAGATAAGTGTAGGATCAAGGAAAGACTCTTAAAAACATTTTGAAGGAGGAGAGCACATTTGGAGGCTAAAGGGACAGAGCCAATGGAACTGGAACTCATGTTGATGCCCAGAAGCAAGGGATCATTTCAGATGCTACATCTCAGAGGAAGAGAGTTGGACTTGTAAGATGGGGAGAAAGGGTAAATCTTCCATGGAGAAAAAGGACATGGAGCAAGGAAAAGGGTAAAATAATTTATTTTGTAGTTATGTGGTGTAGGAGTGGAAGTAAAGTGGGAAGCAGAAAAAGTTTCCAGAGTCTTTAAAGATGAGTAGAAATTTTACATAGGTGGGAGTGGAGCATTCCAAGGTGAGCTAATGATATCTGCCAAAACTTAGAAGCAAAGAGCAGCTGGTAAGCATAGTTATAAGCTGTTCAGTGTGGATATTGAGGAAGATGGTGTCAAGTGATAAGGTAAGAAAGGAAGATAAGAAAGAAAGGAAATATTAAGGAGGAGGGAATCCAGTCTCCTGTAGATAAGAGGGAATTGTTGAAGAGGTTTAGGGGTGTGTGTGTGTGTGTGTGCCATGGACGTTGTATGGCAGGGATAGGCTACTCTGATAGTAGTGTAGAGGAGGGATTGGACAGGTCCAAGGGAGACAAGTAGCCAACTACAAGTCTATATAATAGTATAACAAGAAGTGTATAAGATGGAGAGAGCACACAATAAAGGCAACAAACATTTGGAAGACAAAATCTTAAGACTTCATCATTCATTGGATGTTGAAGAAAAGGGTGAAATCACAATAATCCTCAAGTTTCTATTTTGAGTTGTTAGGTAGAATTTAGTTTCACACACCAAGGAAACAGAGGAATAAAGCAGATTGTATAGGGGAAAGATGGGGTCAGTCTTTAATATGTTGGTCAGACTTTTGTACGGAGATGTTTAATGGGCTGTTGGGTATATAAGTCGAAGATTTATGGCAGTGGGTAAGATTGCCACTGTAAGTAGATTGGTGAGCTAAGGGTGTAACCCAAGACAGACCAACAATTAAAGAAAGAACAAAGGGACACTCTATCGAGGACTGGTCAGAGAGATGGGAGGAGACTGAGGAAAGTGTGGGAGCCCCATAAACCTGCAATATAGACAGAGTTGATCCACAGTATCAAACACAGGAGACTGGCCAAGTTGACTAAGTATCAAGACATTGGATTTAGCAAGTTGAAGGTCATTTGGGGCCTTCGCAAGAGCAGTTTCAGAAGAATAGTGAAGGCAGAAGCCAGAATACAGTGGGCAGAGAAATAAATACGACATAGGAAAATGACAAAGTGAGGCAATGAATCTAGTCTGTATTGGGGACCCTATGAATGGGAAAGCCCCACAAGAAGGTGAAGCCTGAATAGACTTTTCAGAGGACTAGATATCTCCTAGCTGGATTGAGGAGGAGATTTCATAAAGGAGAACACAAAACACATGCACAGCACAGTGGCACAAAACAGCTTGGTTTGTGTAGAAAGCACAAAAAGTTGAGCATCATCAAGGCCTTGAAATAAATGGAATGGCTGGGATGTCTCATGTCATAGTTAAGACATGAGACAGAAACAGGAGCCAGACTAGAAGAGCCTTTCATGATATATTAAGGAAAATGGACTTTGTCCTGAAGGCAATAGGGAGCCATTGAAAGATTTTAAACATCTGTTAGTTTCCTTTGATAGTTTCTGTAACAAAGCACTACAAACTGGCTGGCTTACAACAGCAAAAAAATGTATTCTCTCACTTTTGGAGGCTGAAATCAAGGTGTTGACAGGGTCACGCTCCCTCTAAAAGCTCTAGGGGAGAACCCTTCCTTGCCTCTTCCAGCTTCTGGTGGCCCCACCATCCCGTGGCTTGTGGCAGCACCACTCCAGTCTCTGCCTCCATCTTCACAGGGCTGTCTTCTCTCTGTGTCCATGCCCCAGTTTCCTCTTAGAAGGATAACTATTAAATTGGATTTAGGGCCCACCCTAATCCAGTATGACCTCATCTTAACTAATTATATCTTCAAAGAACCTATTTCCAAATAGAGCCACATTCTGAAGTTCTGGGTGGACATGAATTTGAGGGGACATTATGCAACCCAGTACAACATCCTATTTGTGATTTACACTGGCAGAGTAAAGAGTGAGATAAGGCTCACTCTTAAGGCATGTGTTCAGAGCAGGGAAGAAGTTTTTATAATAGCGTACTATATTATAATAATAAATATTAGTATAAATTAATTGCAGAAACTGGATAGGGTAAGAATTAAGAATTGATGATTACATGGATGTCGGGAATGAGGCATGGAAGAAGTAGGAGTCAAAGACAAGCCCCATGCTTCAGTTTTCCTTGATTGGAGGTGTGGGTTGGAGGATGGAGCTGTATCAATTATGGAAGAGAACAGAAGGGACATTGGGTTTGGAGGGGATAAAAATCATGATTTCACTTGGGAATATTTTGCATTTGAGGTTTCTGTTAACATCCAAGTGGAAAACTCCAGGCAAGTTCCTGGATCTGACATGCCTGATACATGTGCTCTGTCATGGAGATTTAGAGGCAGAGATTAAGACCTGGGGACCATGGGGGATCTGGGCTGGAATTCACTGCCTTGAGGAGATTCCCAGAGAAAAGAGATGGCAGTGCTTAAATATCCCCGAAACAGTTTGAACTAGTTCAAATTCTCCCTCTTTTGTACAGAACTGGTTTTGGCAATTGTGCCTCATATGGGGGACGAGGGGGAGAGGTTAGAGGATGGAAATGATCAGCTATGGGTTGGAGTAATTCAGAGGCAGGGAATCAAACAGGACCTGACCTATCCTTTAAAACTCTCATGAGTACTCCCAACAAGGGTGTAGGAATTGGATTGGTGGACCTGAGCCAGAGCCTCAGGAATTCCATAGAAACAGAGGATTAGGAGATACCTTGGAGCTGTAGCCAGTGGAGAAAAAGGCCTGGTCTTCACATTCTGTTGCCAAAGCAGCCTAAAACTCTGCAATCTATCTGCCACACCCAACCCAAAACAAGCAGTCCTGTCTTTTGCATTTCCACACAGCCTGCTTACATTACCTTATGCTACTTTGTGACCCTGACGTTCATATTAACCTGATTGCAACTGCACGCTCATTTTGGGAATGGATGGCTCATGCCATCTCTCTCTTTTCCCCTGGCCTTGAGCCCTGTAGACTTGAATTGCTTCCAGTTCAATAAGAGACCTACAGTGAATCTTTGGACACAGGGTTTGATTTACTTTGAGCATGGATATTGTGCAAGCCGGAATCTCTTCTCCATTTAAAACCCAGCAGTCGTTTGTTCCAGAATAACTCAAAGCAATTTCTCATGTGTTATTTTGCAGGCACCCCTCTGTCTACACCCCCTAGGCAGCATTTCCAAGTAAGACGTTCAGAGGCTCTAAATTGCAGTCAGAGAGTAATTTTTCATTTAGAAGAATGAGAATTGCTGAAAGGTTTTGGGTCATCAAGGACTAAAGAAGAAACAAGGATCATGCGGCCAAAGAAAGAATTTCCCAGGGACATGTTTCAGGTCACTAAGCAGAATGAAATTTATTCTGGGCTTCAACTCTTTGCCTCATATTTTTTTTGTTGTTTGTTGTTTGTTTTTTAAGAAAAGGTGAATGTTTATAGAAAAATCATGAAGAAAACACAGAGCTCCCATATACCACCCTATTATTAACACCTTGCATTAGTGTGGTACATTTGTTACAAATGATGAAGGAATATTATTATTCTATTTTAATCCATTGTTTACATTAGGGTTCCCTGTTTGTGCTGTGCAATCCTATGTTTGTTTGTAATTAAAAAAAAATATTATTCTAGTACCATATGTACAACCTAAAATTTCCCCTTTTAATCATATTCAAATATACAATTTGGTGCTGGTAATTACACTCACAATGTTCACCACCATCCATCACCAAAGCTTTTCCATCATCCCAAATAGAAACTCTGTACAATTTAAGCATTAACTCCCTACTCCCTACTCTGACACTGGCCCCTTTAAACTTTATTCTCATTTCTGACCATAAATTTGTTCATTCTAATTACTTCATATCAATGAGATCATATAATATTTCTCCTTTTGTGCCTGGTTTATTTCATTCAACATAATGTTTTCAAGGTTCATCCATGTTGTCACATGTATCTCATGCTTTTTTTTTTTACCTTTATAATTAAAATAATAATAGTAAAACTTGACAAATATATTATCAGAATATGTTAGCAAGTTGATAATGCCAATTTCATCTATTCTTTTACCCACTTTAATGTAAAATTTAACTTATGTATCTAAAGAACATGATCATATTTTATATTAAGCATGACAATATGGAATTTTGCAAACAAAGCATAATAGCTGTAATTCTGGCAATGGCTAGAAGTTAGCATTGCCAAATACTTTCCACTCTAACCTCATTTCTTTTTGGTTGATATTTGTACAAATACTTTCCCTCTAAGGAACAGGGGTTTCTCTGCTCAGAGGTGAGGTGACTTTCTAAAAAGATAATCTGAAGTCTTCTGAACCACATTTTAATCATAAACACAAAAAGCAGTAAATACTATTGAACCTTTAAAATGTCAAAAATTTTGAACTTTAAATACAGAGATCAACGGTATGGTGATTAATTTATTTTTCAGGTAAAATTGCAAAGTTTTAAGAATGGCTCAAAATCATGCTAGAATATTAGATATAGTCATGATAACTAGTTTAGTTTTAAGCAGCCCATAGAGATTGACATACACATATTTAGCAAAAAG
>JAQZBX010024440.1:0-30188 GCA_029593785.1 Cabassous unicinctus
AAAAAAAAAAAAAAAAGGAAATAAAACATAGCTTTATTTTGGGCTTTATGCAATAGCCCATAATAATTGTTGGCTGTATGTCTCTGCTCATATATCTTAACCTCTCTGAGCTTTAGCATCCTAATTTATAAAATGGGGCTATAGCAAGTATCTTCCTGACAGAATTGGTGTGTAGATTAAATGAGATGATGTGTGCAAAGTGTTTAGAACTCTGCTGGGCCTCAGTAAGATGGCTATTATTATCACTGTTACTGCATTGATGGCTGATTACATCTGCATCAATCAGGGAGATTGCCGTCAGCAATGGGTGACGCTTTAGCCAATCAGTTGAATGCCTTAAAAGGGGAAGTGATTTCAGCATTCAGAGAGAATTTCCCAGCTCGTCTTTGGACAGCAAACGTCTCCCGGAAACTCATCAAGGACCTTTCATTGGGCTTTCACTGAAGCCCCTGGCTTGCAGCCTGCCAGAGGAACCTGGACTTGTGCATCTCCACCGTTGTGAGAGACTCTTATAAAATCTGACAGATATCTCCTGTTGACTCTGTTTCCCTAGAGGACCATGACTAATACAGCATGTATTTTTTTTTTTTATAAAGGATTAAATAAACCTAAACTTATTTTATGAAATTACCAGATACTCTTTCATTCTCTACTTCTTCCTCTAGTATCTAATTAAATTTTTAAAATAAAAAGTGGCATCTCCTTGGCAGTGAGTTCACAAAGGTCTTCTCATCATTTATAAAGCCTTTAAAACATCCGCTAGACAAAACACAAACTCAAACTTATATGAGATCCACCCCCTGGCCAGTCTTTTTTAGGAAATCGGTGAGCTCCAAGGTGCCATGGAGTGAGCCTCCTCGTGTAAATGTGTGGCTAAGGGCCAGCTGAATAACCAGCCTGCCCTGCCGCCCCCCACCCACACTTGCATCTCCACACCTCATTGTCCTGTTTTCGAGGAAGTCTGCTGTCCTGGCATGGCCTTGCTTTCTGGATTTCACAATGGCATGAACTTGAAAGGCATTCTCAAGGGCAGTTGTGGAAGCTTAGCAACAGTCTGTTGATTCCTGGTGGTTTACAACATCCCACGCAGAGGATGTGTTATTTTAAGTCGTGCTTTGGGCTTCTATCCCACTTGGGGCCATCCCACATATAATGGCCATATAGCAGCTGTCTGTGCACCTTTTAGTGTTTGTTCTACATATGGACCCTGTACTGGACATTGAATTTTAGGGCCTCCTCATAGCTCAGAGATGACAATGCTGAAACAGCTCCGGGATCTGAATGGATCCTTTCTCAGGCCCGAGGTTCACAGCTATGTGGGAGGTTAGTGATGTTAGCTCACTGTAAGAGATAAAGTGCTATATTAAGGTCTTCTGGGACCACAATCTACTGTACTCCATTCATTCATTCATTCATTCATTCATCAAGCATTTTTTGAATTCCAAGTGCATAACAAGAATCATGTAAATACAATGAGCAAGACAATATCCCTATCCTCAAGGAGTGCAGCCTAGTGCAAAGACAGAATAGATATTTCTATTATCTCTTTAAGTGTGAGATACCCAAGAGCAGCATCCAGTAATAACAATCCTTTAAAAATTATTACAATTGCTATTTCAACTGATAAAAATTCTGTCAATTCATCTTTCAAAATAATTCCTCTCTTCATTTCTTTTTGCCTCAAGAATACAGAACTTTAAATATACAGTGTTTCAAGAATTCTTTCCAGAATGCCTAATAAATGGCATGGATGTAAAACAAATTCCTTAGAGGATGGGGTGAAGGAGTCAAGAAGTCAAGATTATCTGCTCAGCAAAGCAATTTATAAAAGGGACTCTCTTATTATATTGGAGGATTCTGATACTGGACAAAATTAAAAAGTGGTAAACAACAAAGGCTGAGAAGTGAAAAGTAGGGGAACCAGACAAGATGTCACAAAAAAGGCACCTTCCCAATATCCTGTTACCATTTCTTTGAAAGAAAAAAGAAAAGGGCTGAAACCATTGAAAATTTTCTTGTTAAGAAAATAATTCCTAAATATATTCTAAAAACACTTCTCATTGTTTAATTTGGAATGTGCTGGGCTGACTGGAATGTTTTTAGAAGCTCTTGCTTTAAGAAATTCTCCCTTTAACCAAAGCCTCAAGGGCCCATCCCAAACTTTACTGTTTCCATTGGGGCTCACCACTGAAATAAAATGAAAGTTCCATGACAAAGACTTCCCAGTTTCCCCAAATTTCCAGAGACATGCAGAAGCAGCAGTTTTATTTTTCTGATTCAGAAGAGAATCCAACCGCCTGGGTTAATCAAAATTATACAATTGGCACTATTTTAAATAGATGGCAGAAAGAAAAGTGACACCCCCACTCCCCCATCTACCTTTCCAGGCTCATTTCCACCACTTGCCATCACAAATCTTAGGCTCCAGTATGCTAATCTAGATGAAGTGCCTGAACCAGGCAGGCTGGAAATGGCAGGAAGATTTGGACCAGTTCCTAGGCTTATTAGGGAACAGATGGGGTGACTGTGGCAGAGTCATTGCAGAGAACTGTGCTCTTCTACAGGAAATGGGACTTGGAGACACATTAGGGATCCTTGCTTGATTCATCTTTCTGATCGGTGCTCTCAGAAAATATTGATTCCATTGGTCACGCCTGTGAGCTGTGCTTTAAATATTCCCTCTTTAAACTTAGTCAAGGAGCTGACCATTTCCTACCTAGACTATGGAAATGGTCTCCTAATCGAATCCATCCTCTTTATTGAAGCTAAAGTTGTCTTTCTAAAAGGCACATCTGATTACTTAAAGAGAAAAGCCTTTAACAGCTCCCTGAAGTGTACGTGAGGGAGACAGGGACATATCGGAACACCTCAGCAACGTCTCAAAACTTCACAATCAAAGTCATGTGTGACATCATCACCTCCCCCAATCCATGTCCCCTTTGCCCTCCACAAATACTTCCCACCAGGTGAGTCACTGTCACGCTGGCTCAGTAATGGGCGTGTAGTGTATTCGTGTTATGCTGAGGCATGAAAGAGGTTGAGGACCTTGCTGCAGGATAAAACTCCTTAGTATGCCATACAAAGTCTGGCACAAAAATCCTTCCTGCTTTCCTTTGAAGTCTCATCTTCACCCACTCCCCATTATAAACCCTGTGGGCCAACCATACCAATCTCAGTTCAATCTCTGAATCACACTTGCTTCTTCATACTTGTATTTCTTATCTATTCCATTTACCCAGAATTCCTTTCTCCTCTTAGTGAATTTTCCATTTAACCTTTAAGAAGGCGCCACCAATTGTGTCTTCAGCCAGAGCTTTCCCCTGGAATCCAGGACTGTACATGAAGATGTTTAGAAACATTAAGATGTTTAGAAAGCATCTTAAATTTAACATGGCCCAAACAAGTTCCTGGGCTCCCTCCCCCCGCTTTCCTGCTGCAGTCTGCCCCATTTCAGTTAACTGCAACTCCATTCTTCCAGCTGAGCTTTTACCACAAAGTCCAAGTCTTTGTTCTGACCTAAGAGGGCATGTATGATGTGATCTCACTTCCCACCATTCTCCCCCTTGCACCCTGTACTCTAGCCATACCGTCCTCCTATTTCAGAAACACACCAAACATACTCCTCTCAGGTCTTTGTAATCGCTGCCCTCTCTCCTTGGAATGATGTTCTCCTGGATGCTCCTATGACTTTCTCTGTGTGCAAGTGTCATCACATCTCAAACCACTTTTTTATAGAAGAGTACCAGCTCACCATCACCAAATGCTCCTTTCCCCAGCTCTGCTCTTTGGAGTACTTATCACTACTTGACGTTGTTTTTATTTATGGGCCCTCCACCCATCCACACTAGAATGTAAACTCCATGGTATGCTTTTGTTGTTGTTCTCTTCCACATCTCTAGTTCCTAAAAGAGTACCTGGTACATGGAAGGTGCTCAGTAAACAGGTGTTGTCATTCTTACTTGCCAACTCAAATGAAAAGTGATGTGACACTTCCATCTAAACATCTTGGATTCAACATACAACTTTATTTCGGCTCCTTCCTAAAACCTCACCAAATTGTCAGTAGAGGGATTTTTGAAACAACAAAGAGAATGGGGATGGAGACATCAATAAAGCCTATGCTGACCACCCATTTACAATCATAGCCTTCCAAGTCTCCTGCTCTTCTTTCCTTATGGCACCTGTTAATTTCTAGATGATATAATTTTGGTATAAACTATGCTAATATGTCAGCTCCAACCTTAAAATCTAAGGGCCAAGAAGGCAGGGATCTTTATTTTCTTCACTCATATAGTATTCTAAATACCAGAACATTGGGTGTTCGAAAAATATCTGTGGAATGAATGAGTGGTGAAAAGAACAAGACTGTAGAAGCTGGAAGTACACAGATGAATGGTAACTAGCAGGAGGCCAAAATCCAAGCCATCAAGAGGATGGAATAGGAGTTACCAGAAACAATCCAGTTTACTCAGCAGAACGGCAGGGAGGCTCAGCAATGAGCAGCAGGTACCTCTAAAAGTGGGAAGCACATAAAGCTGAAAAAACAGAACCACTGGTGGGCAAAATGCAACTGGAAGCCAGCATAAGATGAGGTGGGAGAGACTGAGCAGAGGGATTCTGGACAAAAAGATACCACATAGCTGAGGGTGGAGGTGCTGTCCTTAATGAGAGGATATGTGAGTGTCTATCAAATAGTGAGACCTCCAGCCCACTTTTCCCACTTGACTTTGAGAACACAAGCAGTTAGGCCTATTACGTAACCCTTTGTCCCAGCATCCCCCCTGAACCACCAGAAAGGAGAATGGAGGGTTTCTCTGGGTAAATTGCTCTGTCCAAGAGAAGACCCTGTAACAGACGTTTCAACAGCAATACCAGAAACCAGACCATGGAGCCAGGCCTTCATAATCCTGAGGAAAAATTATTTCCAACCGAGAAGTGTCAACTAAGTGATGAATTAAGTGAAGGAAAGAATAGTTTTTCCAGACATGGAAGGCGGCAACATAATTACTCCTTACACATCCTTTCTCAGGAATCTTCAGGAGCATACGATCCACCAATATGAGGTGTTAACCATGAAAAAGGAAAACATAGGGCTTGGGAGACAGAAGATTTACACAGAAAAGAGGTATAGAGAATCCTCAAAATGATCTAGAAAGGAGATCTGATGAAAAAAATGTGCAGAGGAAAGGAGGGCTCTGCCAGGGCTGGCTCCAAGAAAAAAAAAAAAGGAACTGGCAGATGTGACTAATCGGAGACAGGCAGAGTCACACCTTGGTTGGAAAGATTAGGGAAAAAATGAAAAGATTGCTTGAAAACTAAGAAAATGAAAAAATGAAATAATTATTAGCTGAGAAAACCAAAGTTGTATAAGAAAGGAAATATGATAGTGCTCCACATGGCTAATCTATGAGTCATATTCAGAGTCATAAAATAGAAATACTGAATATTGACCTAACCAAAAATTATGATAGTTGTTAAGAGGTTGGGGGCAGGCTAGGGGGAAAGAGTTTTAAGGAGAGGGGAATGGATGATGTGAGCTACATCTTCTTTTGCAGTGGTAGGAAATTTTAGACCTTAACACAAACAAACAAGCAAGCAAAAAACAGATGCAACAGCTAAAATACACAGAAATTGGTTTCTCTGGGAAGCATAACTCAAGAGTGGGAAGGCAGAAGGCAGGGGCAAGGGATGTTTTAAAAATATAAATCTACTGACACTATTTTACTTTTCCAATCATGTATGTTTATAAAAATTAATTTAAAAAAAACAAAAAGGGGGAAACTGTATACCCAAGAAAAATCATAAAAGAAAGACATAATACAACTTCATTCATTTTTATTCCTGTGACTACATCTCACAGAGTTTGAACCTGTCTATTAAAACAGATGACCAAAAATTAAATATTTAGACCATGCAGTAGAATAAATGCATGGTTTCTCTCAGTCCTTTCTTGAAAATGTGTGTTTCAATGACATGATATAGCACAAAGCAAATACTTAGCTGAAACATGGCTGAAAAAAATATGTCATCTTTGCCAGGAAGTTAAATAAACTGCAGAAACTATCCTCTTCTCAACACAGACCTAAAGAGGGAAGAAGCAAACCAATGGGCTTTGTGAACAGAAAGGAAAGAGGCATAGGAATCAGCCTGTAGGGAGAGGATCTAGCCCCCTTCACCTCTTGAGCCTCTGTTTCCTTATATGCAGGTTTAGGGGGCTCAATTAGATCTCCTCAATTTCCTTTTTTAGCACTAAACTTCAAGTTAAATACTACAAATATAACATTTTGTTACTTGCTTTCTCTTAACACTGGGAGAAATTTCAGATTCCTTTGTGGGTGGCTTGTGGACTTAAAGAATTTTTGAAAAACAGAATAAGTCAGATGTAAATGTTTCTTTTAAAAACATATCAAGGGGATGGATGTGGCTCAAATGGTTGGGCGTCCGTCTGCCACATGGAGGGACCTGGGTTCGATCCCTGGGACCTCCCGGTAAAATAAAAAATATATATATAGAAGGCGCATGGGCTGCCAGGCTCTGTGTGCCGGTGAGCCGCCAGGCCCCGGGAGCCATGCAGCAAGATGATGACGTAAAAGGAGAGAGACAAGACGAGATGCTCCGAAAGCTCCAAAAACCAGGAGCTGAGGTGGTGCAGATGGCTAGAACACCTCTCTCCTACATCGGAGGTCTTCAGGATCGAATCCTGGTGAAAACTGAAGGAGGAGGATGAGAAGAGATGAAACAGACACAGAGAATTGCCCAGCGAATGGACACAAAACAGCAAAATGGGGAAGGGGGGGTTTAAAATGGATAATAAATAAATCTTTAAAATAAATAAATAAATAAAATAAAAACATATCAAGCGTTCACAATATTCTGTTAAAAACTTTTCTAGTAACTGTAGAACATTTGGTACTTTTAAAAAATTACAACTCAAACATTTGTGGAAGAATTAATTCAACATTCTAGGTGATATAATACATTTTAGTTCTTCAAACAGTCCCAGAATAAGATCTTTGATTTCACTCTATTAACAATTACAGCAACGATCTCAAAAGAATGCTTTCTCAGTAGATGAAAAACAACATGGCTGTTTCTAAGCTGCTTAATCACAAACAAGCAAATTTGCCTCTTCCACAACTTCTAACTCCAGATAAGCTCTGTATGCTAATGGTTTTCAAATTTTCTTTAAGGCGAGGACCAAAAGTCCTGCCAATCCCCTGAACAACAGTTCACATATTATCCAATGAACTTGAAACACTCCTTTCAGAGTGGGCAGCACTGAAACAGATTCTATCATTGATCACTCAGTTTCAAGGGAGATTTAACATTGCCTGGCATCTTGACGATACAAAGATTTCCTTAGTTTTGCTCACATACACACTATCCCTGATAGAAACATGTCTCATTATGAAGAGCTGTGATTTGTTCCAGCAGTTTTTATCTGAAACACATAAACCACTGCCTGCAGAAATTTCTTGTTAAGAGAAACAAATACTGAGTACGTAAGAAGGGGGAAAAAAACCCCACACATATAATTATTAATTCATTTTTTTAAAAGATACATGATTTACCATATATTTTAATTACTTTAAAAATGAGCAAATGTGTTAAGACTGAATCATGCTATGCTACCCAATGTATTGCTTTGCCCTGACCTAATGAAAACAGAAAGATTGCTGGGTTTGGCACTCACTTCCACTCTTCATCTCTGTTAGAAAGTATGTCTGAGTTTTGGATCTGAGATCAGGTTTGCCTGGTAGCCTCAAAGAATAATTTTCTCTCTTTTTTCAAATTTCCTTTGATCATTTCAGACAATTCAGACTTTTGAATGCAAAAGAGTAGAAGAAAGGAATGTCGACTGAGGTTAAGTAAACGGAGAACCTGTCACATAAAGCAAGTTTAAATCCCAGTAAGAGCATCCACGCAGGACAAACGGAAGCATTATTCTTTTGAAAACATTATTCTTTTAAACAGTGTGTAATGACATCCTCCCTAGAGACTTTTTTAAATGAAAGGAAAAAAAAAACTTCCTCAGAAGTCATTTTCTAGATTCCAAGTATGAGTGAAGCAGAGTTAAGAGTCAAACTTAGGTTTTCTTTATGTAAGAACGTTAGAAATTACAACTGCAAAAAGTGCCCATAACTGTTTCTTTGTGTTAGTGGTTTTTGTTACATATGGTATTTCCATGAACAAAAAGGACGAGAAGAGATCACCATTATTACTTTTTAGACGTATAAATTTGTGACTATATCCTTACTTTAAAACTTGAGCTGAATATATTTTCTCTTTTGAAGGGAGAAACATGTAAAAGACTCAAAAGGCTCAATGTAAGATTATTTTACTCGTTAGTTCAAGTATATCAGTTTCTTACACTGACGAATAAACTGTGGAATATGATGTTATCTCCTGAGGGCTTGGTTGAAAATAACTATGGACATTTTACGTTTTTAAATTTGTTGTTACTTAAGTATCAGAAGTCTGCTTTTGTTTTAAATGTTTAAACAACAAAAAAGTAAAATAGCAGAGAAATGACTTGTTTTGATTCCAACACTACTTTATAAATTTGATTAGTGCATATCCAAATAAACATCTCTTCAAAGGGTTGAGAAAAACTTACATACATAATGAATGTAACATAACAAAGGAGAAAGACACCCTAGAAAAAGCACAATTAGGATCAGTTTATTTAGCAAAATAAATTTGAAGAAAGTTTTTTAAAAAATTTAATAACATAAAAATCATATCCAAATTTTAGCTTCCTCATCTTCTTTGGTATTGAAATCCACCTTCAGGATACAAAATATTTTATTGTGAATAGTTTAGTCAATGGGTCTACAACAGTTTTCCATGTAAAGAAAATACAAAATTAAGTTATCTTTAGTTGTTTTACTTATTGAACAACCAATGAACAGATAAAAGCAATCAACTATAGGTGTGCCAAGACCACTGTCATCAAGGACATAGTCATTCCTAGATAAATGTTTTTTTACTAGAAATACATTTTAAGTTTTTAATGCTCTCCTGCCATCATTTTTACTGTGTTATCTGAAGAGCAAGCCAATAAGCTGATTCTGCTATTCACTTTAACTACAGCACTACTTCTCCAAGGAAGCTGATTCCACCATAACCAGGACTTCACAACACTTATTTTTCAATATGACTATGCCGTTAAAAATAATTGTATTTCTCAGACTGTGTGCTTCAGTCTTTTCTATAAAATAGTAACTGGATATTGCTAAATAGCATTAAATTAATATTAATCAAAGCCAATTCCATGTAAATCTTTTTTTTCTCTTAAGAAAAACATATCACTTAACACCAGATTTTTTGTTTCTTCTAAGAGTAGTATTAAATGGACTGCTAAATTAGCAAAGCAGAACACTTCCAGAAACACCACGGGACAACCAAGTTACTCTTAATTCTTTGATAAATTTCTTGCCTGCTCCAAATCTGACTTCCCTATGTCCCTGCTTCCTTGTCTGAAAATATCTTCCACTTAATTTGTTAAAATGAATTGGAGGGAAAAAATCCAATACCAAACTAGGGCAATGAAATTTTTTTTTTTTCACATAGACTTGTGATCACAAAGATAAGCAACTTGGAGCATCAGTGCTAACACTGTGACTGGGAACACGAAGAGTACAACCACAATAAAATACAGCTATCTATTAGAAGGACTGCATAAAGGCATCTTTGGCCATGTAGGCTCTGGGCCCTCTGGAAATAAGTCAATTGCATTGCCAACATGACAAAGAAAATCGCAATGTTCAGAATCAGGAACAGTCTGGTGTACGAAGCAGACAGGGACGGGGCTCTGCTGCGAGTAGTTATCACCATTTGTGCCTGTCCAAACTGGCCTTTCATCAAGCCACCATTTCTGTGTTTCTCATATGTTATATCTGCAAAATCTAAAAGGTCTTTCATTTCTTCATCTTCATCTATGGGCAGTTCTTTCTGTGCCAAAATCTGAGCTTTCTGTCGAATCTTTTTCTCATTGACTTCAATCTGTGCAAAAATATCAGGGACAGCATCCACAAATTTATACCGTTTGCCTGCCCTCCGGCTCTTCTTTGACTTGCTTTGCTGCTGCTGCTGTTGCTGTGATATGGCAAAAATCCGGTCGATGGCCTCCTCGGTCTGTCTCTTATCTGAAAATCTCAGCAGGCGCTCAGCAGTCTTCCGAAAGCTGGCCGTGTTCCGGACACGGGACAGGATCTGCTTCTCCAGCAGCTGGAACACCGGTTTAAAACGCTGCAGGTTCTGGTCCACAATTGCAGCATAATCCTTCACCTCAGGGACAGTGGTGCTCCTGAGAGCTGAACTCCGGTCAAACAGAATTTTCTGGCGATCTGCAATGACCTGTGCAAAGGCAGACTGCCCCGTGGTCTCACCTGTCCAAAGGTAGGTTGCGTAGGCATGTTCGCTGGTGGCTATGAACACATTCAGTTGCTGAGAGTCTCCATGGATACTGAAGCTCTGAACATTTACAGATGGCCCTATGAAAAGGTAAGCTGCTCTGGTGACGGGACTTCGGAGGTGCATGGTAACATTCACATAGTTTGTCCCATTGTAGGGATAGCCCCGAGGGTATGTCACTGAAGCAAAGGTTGCTTTCTCGCTATAGCCAGTATCATCCATCCAGTACATTTTATAGAGACCATCTCTTTGCCTGATGAAAGCTCCATGGACCCCATCTACCACTGTCTCCTCAAAAGGAACATCTACATTGTGGAAAAAGCTTGCTGCTGTCTCCAGGGGGCTTTCCTCTCCCACGTGTATTTGGTCCACAAGGAGGAGAAGCTGTGGATGCAGGAGGATCAGATTCCTCTGAACGCTCTTGAGATTGAGCTGGGGGTTATAAGCTCCCACACTTTCTCCTCGGATGAAAACCACCCCATTTTTCTCCAGTGCTGCAATCACTCTCCCTTGACAGCTGGCTGCCAGGTCATGCTTGTATTTAGACCATTTTGATGAGCAGTCTTCTGTGACCTGACCCTCCCAGGGAGAAAAGCAGCTCTTTGACACAGCTGGGGAAAACATCAAAACATTGTTGAAGAAGGTGTACTTTGGCCCATAGAGAGCCTCAGTAATGAAAGGCACACCATTGGGAGCAAAAGTAAACGAGTTGTGATCGGGATGCTCATGCCCTGCGTTAAAATTTCTCCAGCCTTTGATCCAGTCCTTGTATTTGTTTCTGTGGACAATGTCATATATTGCACGTCCCCCAAGTTTTCCTGACTTGAAGGAAAGGAAAGATCTGTTGATTTCTGCAGGTAGTGCACTTCCATAAGTCACGACACCCCAGTCTTCAAAATAATGCAATGTAGGGGTGCCAAAATCTGGAGGAGGAACAGATTTCAAGCTGGCATCATACCTGAACAAATTAATTTTAAAAAAATTAAATGGTTTTCTGACTTAAGTGAGAATAACACATCAAAACTGTGATGCCATATGGCAATATGGCTGGAAGAAACAATGTATAAGTGCTCCCCAGAGCACTAGCAGTATAGACTGTATTAGGGACAGCTCTGAAAACACCCACAGATAATGAGAATGCAAGGGGGAAACACTTGATGAATGGGAGAAGAGCACAGCTTTATAACTGTAAGCCTTGGGTTTGAGCCTGAAATTGTTTCTGCTGCTAATCACCACATGGACCTTCTTTACTTGACAATTTCAAGCCTGTCACCCCAACTACCGGGACTAATAGATTGAAGCACTTCATCTACACTTCTAGTTGAGGGCTCCCATTTTAGGGAACCCCATGTTAGGACCTGGACTCTAATAAGCCTTGAGTTGTAATGAAGTAATGTTCTGCAATAGCTACTATTACCGAAATTTTGGTAGAGTGTATTTTTCCTCTAAAAAATTAATTAAAATGCAGTAGAACATAACATATTATATAAAATTTACTGCCAATAATGCATCTAAGACGGTAAATGGGTAGAATTCCAGGAAACCTTCGAATATAAGAGATAGGCTACCATTGCCTAGCCTAGATCCAAAGGATTTGGCTTTTTTCTTTAATTTATAGAGGACACCATGCTCCTGGGACAATAAGTAGCTTATTATCAAAGTGATATAATAATTAACATTAAATTTTCAGTGATTAAGAACACAGGATTTTGAATCAGAAATGCTCCAAAATTAATAATGGAGATGATTATTTGTTTGGGATGACTTGAAAGATTCATATGATTTGCTGCTCAAGGGAAGAGAGGCAGATAAAGGTATTATCTCATATACTTTTCTTCTAAAGTGAATCAATTACTTATTGCAGAGTTAATTTTATTGGTGTTTGATTTTGGCTATTTCATCTATTGTACTAGAGTCTCAGTTTCAGGACATCAGAAATTGTGTCTTGACTTTTGTCCAGCATAATGTTGGCTTAATTAATATGATTTTTAAAAATCGAGGTACAAACTGAATTGGCCATTTTTTCCCCTCAATTTTTGGTCAGTTTGAATATTCCTGTAAAGGAAGATGTAGAACCAAGTTAGACTTAGCATTAATCTGACTCCTGTAGCCAGTGTTATAGAACTCTCAGAGGCTTATTTATGGGTAGATTGAGCATTAGTAAGTAATTATTTCATACCCCTAAAAGAACTCAGGAATGGTGGCATATGAATACATTTAGTTCATTTCTGAAAATGGCTCAGAAAAGTTGGTTAAACTATAGACAGTCACCATTTTACTAGTATTATTTTCTTCCTAATTGTTTAAATTTTGAAAAACGGGGGAGTCAAACCATAGAAAGCTTACTTTGGAATCGAATGCAAATTCCAAAAGCATGAAAAGACATCAGGGATTAATGATTAACCAGTTCCCTGTAATTTTAACTTATTGGATGCCAACAATATATTTGGCAGAACTAAAAAGGAGGCCCAAGCTTCTCCTTGTGGACTTAAGAGATTAAGGCAAAAAAAGACAAGCTTTTTTTTTTTTTTTAAATCAAAGTGAAGCTGTCGTATGTTGTCAAACACTTTTGAAAATTTATTAATGGCTTTGCTACTGGAAGATTACAACGCTCCATTTATCAAAACAAAACATTTTTCTACCTTCTATTTCTTGGTATGATAATCAGAATAACCCAGTCTAACTTTTGTGGTTTTCTCTTTATATGATTTCAAAAAGGATAGAAATCAAAACATGCTTATCCATGAAACAGTGTGAGTCTAGGAAATCTCTAATACAAGAGAACAAAAACTACAAACAGTAATTAGATCTTAAATATAAGGAAATGTTTCTAACAGAGTTTCAAACACTGTGATAGGAATTGAATTCAAGCTGCATGTCCTATGATGGCATGGGGAAGGGATAGGAAAGTATTTTAGATGAGTTCTTTTTAAATGCCAAAAATCTAGCACAAGGCAAGAATGGTGTCCCCTGGGACCACTCCCTTGAAAGCTAGCCCAGATGTGTCCTACCAGAGAAATTCTGTGTGAAGAGTGCACCAGCGCTGCCCTTTAGATGGTGTCCCTGGACCTTCTGTCACACGGTTCCTTCTGATTCGGTCAGCCAGCCAGTTACCACTGCCGTTACGCATGACAAATTTATCCAGGAACACTAATTGGCTTTCTGGACCATAAAACCAGTTGTAATTTGAGTCAGCAATAGCTACAGTTCTTTGAAACCCTAGGGAGGAATGTTTGAAAGAATTAAGAGAAGTTTAAACAATGATTTTTAAAACTGGTCGCAAATTAGAACCCATCACATGCCTTAGATAAAAATAAATAAAACCACAATGCCCATGCCCTACCCTTGGGTTGATTAATCAGAATCCCTCTGAAGGTCTTCTGTGAATCATGTGTGCAAGTTTGTCTTTGTTACCTGGCAGCTTGTCATTGGTAATAAAAGCTATTCATTAGCTATGAATGCTAATATCTATTGCTCACCTTTCTCATTTGCCAATGTCCAAGCTATGTACAAGTACTGTATGTTTACGTATTCACACGGGCTCCGTCTTTTGCATGGTGAGTCTGTGAACCTGGCATGAGTGCTAGCTCCTCTGCCAACTCATCATTCATCTTACTACGTTAGGTGCCTTAATTTGGCTTCTAACAAAGTAAAAATTATACTGTAGATAAGGTTCTGAGGAGAAACTGAGTTTCTACAGGAAGAAAAGTTAATAATTCCCAGAGACGATCGAGCCAGTTCATGCTGCTGGAAGTTAAAGAAAAGACAGAAGGTGTGAGGATCAAAAGCCAGGTATCATCATTGGAAAAGGGAAGGAAAACAAAAGCAGGTAACATTGGCTATGCTCCAAGTGTACTTGAAAAAAAGGAAGAAGGGGCCAGAGAGGAATAATCATTATTAGAACATCAATTGTAGAGAAAAAAGAGAATTATATTTGACTACGGATTGCCTTAACATGGAAACCTGTCTTAAAATATGACCATACCTGTATTCATTTAATTAATGTTTTTGCTTCTAACAGTTCAGTAAATGTTCTTCCAAGTAAATATTATTACAAAATGTAACTTTCATAGTTCTCTACTAATCTGACAGTTCCTTAAAAACAGAGGATGAATTTTATTCCGTTTGAATGCCCTGCTTATTGCTTCTCAGCCTTTTGGCTAAGATCAAGTGAGTGCCCTGCTTAGTGCAGTGCCTGGCATACAGGCAGTCAGCAGAGGTTTGTTGAATTAATTTACACAATATTTAAATCCTCCTTTTTAAGGTGTTCCTATTGTCTTTTCCACCTTAGGAAATAGGCACATACATGGTTCACAACAGACCCAAGCCCAGAGGTGGACGGTTGTTAGACCTCAGCTCAAATTACAAAGCGCTGGGACTTTTTAAAAGATCCCTCCTTTAGGTGGCCTCTCCTGCATGCCTAAGAATAAGCAATTAAGCAATAGGTTTCTGCATGTAAATCTAAACCAAATCTTAAGATGGTTCTTTTCCTCTGCAGTATTTTTTGGATAACTAATCCAATAATGGAGATTCTATCCAATCTATGTCTACACAACCAGAGCAAAAGGACTTAAATACTAGGTTCTATGTTGTAGATCTAGAATCACTATATAAAAATTGCATTTCACTAAGGGGAAGAAGGGACCCATTCTGATGAAAAATTTACCTCCTAAATTCTTTCGAACATCTTAGACCATGTTTTGGAAATAAGCAAAGTTGTAAAGCTCTCATAGAAATGAATAAACTAATAGATCTAAAGCCAGTTCAAGGTTAGATGGCAAAGCTACAAAACAACAAGAAATTAGAAGTTTTATAGCTTCTTGGTTAGTTTTCTGTACTTTATATAAACTATCTATTTCAACCACAAAAAGAAAATAGTAAAGCTCCAACTTAAATACGTAGATGTAATCTTTCTTTTTTAATCATGTATGTATCACTTGGAAGAAAAAAATAAAAAATAAAATAGAACTGATGGGGATTACACGTAAGAGAAAACTAACATGTAGGCTTAAATGTTTAACTTCATGAAAATAAGTTTGTATACGTACCCAAGTTTATATGTATATAAAAATACAAGGACTGTGGGGGCTAGAAATTATATTTAATCCACTGTGCTTTACATTATAAGCCTTATAATACCTAAATTACCAATTCTCATGTTAGCTCCCCAAATATTGTAGCTATATGCAACTCTTGAATTCAATTCTAAGTTTTTTTTAATACCTTTAATCTCAGTGTAATTCACATATAGTCCTCATTTCTTTTCTTAACCTAGCCCATTTTTAAAATCAGAAAGAATTACAATAGTTTCGTGTTTTCCCACTTCTGACTTTCTCACTCTACCTGGCAGGACGGTTCTATACATAAATGCAAAGTGTTGTTTAAGCCACGGGTGGCCAAAGTGGTTGATGCCAAAGTGCCTCTGAACGAGAAACATATACTGGAAGAGTGATCTAGTGGTGTAGCTGCCATACGCGACTCCTTCATAGAGGGAGCCGTCCGCCACCTCTCGGAGCAAGACCAGAGATTTTTCCATGATGCTCAGAACTTGTTTTGTCCACAAGTAGGCCTCTTGAAGATACCCTGAAGGATGAAAACACAAGGAAACAAAGACTAAAGACCATAACAAAGCAAAAACAAAAATACGGCCAAATAAAGCCCTCTGAGTTATTGGACTAGTTTTTATAAGAAACTGCGTTTTACAAAACTCTCACTTGTCAACAATTAAATACCATTCTGTTAATCCAGGTTTGTGATGGGTTTGCAACGTAAGTTAAGTTCTTGAATATAGATCATTTATTAACTAACTGAAGATAAACTTTTAAATGCTTATCAGCCATTTTCTAATCTTTTATTAATGGAAATCACAACACATCTAAGATCAGAAACTGCACATAATTTTGTCTGCAAGAAAAGATTTGCATATTGAGACTTTTATTCATTTATCCTAAAATACACTATTTGAAAATACTTTGTTAAGTTTATGGCTTTATATAACTTTCACCATTATTTTATAGGATTTGCAATAAACTGCAAATACTATAAATGCTAAACAGTCTTCGATTTGTACCACTGTTAGATTACAACCTCTCATCCTTTATGTGCTTTTCGATTCCACTGGAGCTGAACAGGGTGGAGAGATCACAGGAGTAGCAAGAATCTAACTGTGGCAAAGTTTCATGAACCTGCCCAAGTTTACCCATAAGAACAGTTCTTTCCTGAATTCAAATTTAATACCCTCATTTGATATTTAACTTTAAGCCCCTTCCTGATGCCTCTTGTCTCAAACCCTGGTACTGTTTTAACTATTGGGCAATCACTTAATATTTCATACCTCTTTTTTTTTTTAACTGATTTGTAAGTTCCTTACATGTAATCCTTGTAGCTCCTGTGTAGTAAGCCTTAGACAGGGTTTGCAGAAAAGGAAAGTTTTAATTCTCCAACTTTTGAGATTTTATGTAAGCCCAATGGAAGCTACAGGTGCACTCTAAGCTACCTCCGTTGATATCCATAAGGTCTGGCCTAGACAACATGGAATTACTGAAACAGCCTGGCGAGCGTAGCTCCTGAAGTTAGAGTGAATGTGCCATGAAAGCCAGGACCACAAGTCTGATTATTCACTGAGATGATGCAGGATCAGAGAGTTCTCTCCTCCTTCGTTTGATGGTGGGTTTTCACATCAGGTCTCGTGTGCAACAGATTTTGTTTTGTAGGGGTAGGGTCAAAGGAACCTAGGATGAAATTTTACCCTTCTAATTATGCTTTACTTAAATTATTATGAATTGAATTTCTATTCCAAAAGAGGCAACAAAATACAGTGGAGAGTGATTGAATTTTGAGGTTGGCAAGAATCGGGTCCAAATCTCAGCACCTTATAGAGCTGATGTGAGAATTAAATAAAATATGGAAAAGGACTGGGACACCTCACATGTTCAATTAGTGTTGGTCTCTTTCCCTCTAAAACCTAATTAAAAGTGATGATTGATATGAAAAGGCAGAAATCTAGACTTGGGTAAAACCTGATGCTGATAGTCTAAAAAACGCATACTAATTTTTTAATGGGAAATATAGTTAAGAGTTAAATATTTTAGATTTGTTAGTTCCAAGTGTATATTTAATGTTCTAATAATTAATTGTAGTCTTTAGGCTACTTTGCTTAAATATAATCCATTCAGTCATTTAGACCTCCACAGGAGCAGTGATTAAGTCAGAATTCCAAGAACAAAGAAAATGAGATATTAGCAATTATATAATACGTTAAGGCAAAGTAGCCATACAATCCACAAAAGTTGCTTCCAGTCTTGACCTAAATGATCTAGATTGGCTGTTTTGAATCTTTAGAGGAAAAAAAAAGAATAGTTGTGTGATGATAAACCTGTGTCCTAGGAACATTTGTTTCAAATAATAAGCCACGTGTTTTGCTTTTATAAAATCCATTTATCTAGGCTGGCTGTTTTCACCATCATAATTCATGGGAGAAATGGTTATTTGCCACTGACCCTGTGCTACATGGACATGGCCTGGGACAATCAGAAGCCATAATTAAATAAGATTTCACTTATATGAAACCTAGAACAAGCAAACTTAGAGAGACAGAAAGGAGATTACAGTTTGCCAGGGGTGGGGGAGCAAGGGGGAGAATAGGGAATCATTGCTTAACAGGTATAGAGTTTCTGTTCAAGGTGATGGCAAGGTTTTAATAATGGATGATGGTGAGGGTCACATATTATCATGAATTCATTAGTGTCACTGATTGTACACGAGTGGTTAAAATGAGAAATTTTGTGTTGTATGTTACTGCAATAAAAATTAAAAAAAAAACCCACAACAACATGTAGGTTAATTTAATTCACAGAAATTAGAAAAGGGATGTCTCTCAATTAGCTAAGAGATGCCCGTGTCATTACTTCATCTCAAGGCTTAGTTAGGATCCTAGTATGAACATGTACCTAAGAGATTTATAAAAACTCATTGTTCACATCGTGGCAACTAAGGCTGATGTCAGCTCAGGTACCGCCCCCTCCCCACCCCGTGTCCACACGCACCTTGATTCATCAGAACTAGGCTTCCTGTGAGCAAAGCCATGCAGTTGGTGGGCTGATGATTGTGCAGGTACTGAAACCCCCAACCTCTCCTGTATGACGTTTCATACATATATCCCGAGGCATTGGCAATCACTTCAAGAAACTTCTCCTGTTGCATCTTGCTCAGGTAGTTGTACAAAAAGTCATAGGCAGTGGCAAAACCAACCAGGGAGTGAGCAAGCGGGACTTCATCCCAAGGAGCATCTTTAACCAACCTGTAAAGGAAGAGGACAATGTGAATGGGTACAAAAAGCCTCACAGCTTTCATCACTCTTTTAAGTGTCTATTTCTTAAAGAACCTAGACACAACTGAAGATGTAATCCAAGTGGCTTAACAACACTGAATCGACGTCCCTCCACATTATACCCATAAGCATAAAGTTTGTCTAATGTGAAAATTACAGAGTTAATGCTATTCTCTCTAAGGCTACTGGCAATATTGAGATGCAGAGAGTTTTTTATTTTCATTTTTTACTCTTGATGAAAGGCAGTAGAAAATATTCAAGGGGATCTAAAGCAAAGAACATGTAGTAGCAGGGCAAAAATCTCTGGAATACCCATTCACCTAGTGCTTACTTCTCCTTTTTCACCTGCATGAGAGGTTCTCAGCTTCATGCATATGTCTTGCTAAAGCAGACACACACACACACACACACACACACACACACACACACATACACACACACCACCTTATTTCCCATAAGCTGAACAAGATGAAGGTCATGGGCTACACAGTCCATGACTGCTCAGTCTGGGTAGGCCAACTTGGCCAATACGACAGGGATGGTTACTAAAGGCTGGTGTAATCAAGTGTGATGATCTGTTTCTAACTCAGAATTCCTGCCTTTCATTATTTCCTGTAAGATAAACTGCACCGCCTTTAAGGTCCTTCAAATGTCTTTTAGAGAAGTCTGAAAATTGATCTGTGAAGTGTTAAAAATTGTCATTTTCTAGGAAGTGAAATTTTGCTTGACTTGCTACATTATTCTATAAGTATTTTAATAGTGTGTGGCCTGCATTAAACAGGAAGCTAAAAAGGATCTTCCACAATCAGAACTCCAAGGAGTTATCCAGAAAACCCTCCTCATCCGTTCAGGATATATTTGAGTACTCTCTACAAAAGGGAAACAAATGAAGAGTGCATTGTATCTGTGGGAGGTAGAAGAAAGCCCTCAGTAAGAATTAAATTAAAGTTTAACATTTTACTGCCTTGAATCTCTTTTGGCAATCTAGTGAAGCACTGGCCCCTTTCTCAAAATGTTTTAGAGAACACATGTGGCTCAAGTGGTTGAGTGCCTGCTTCCCACATGGGAGGTCCAGGGTTCGGTTTCTGATGCCTCCTGAAAAAATAAAAAACAAACAACAAGCAAAGAAACGAAATAACCAACTCAGGGGGGCCAATGCGGCTCAGTGTTTGAGCACCGGCTTTCCACATACGAGTTCCAGGGTTCAATTCCTGGTCCCGGTAACACACACACACACACACACACACACACACAAACACACAAAGTTTTAAAATGCATAAAATATAATATATAGAAGGAAATCTATTACTTTGAAATATAATTATCAGTATGCATATATATTTTTTATTGGTCTGTTTTCTTTTATTAGGCACTGCCTATGATCTCAACGGGATTCTTATCCCTGTAACTGAGAACACAGCAGGACTCCGAGAATGGCAGTTTAATATTTTCTTGTTCATTGTGTGGGTCTCTCCACCCACTGACATAACACACTGTGACAAGATGAACACTTAACATATTCCATAGAAGCCTGCCCCAGGTACGCCCTGTCCCGTATACACCCCCCCACATCCGACATCCTACACCAGTAACTCTCCCCTGCCATATCTGCCAAAAGAACACTCCAAATATTGTAGTTTCAATCATAGACCTACAAATCCCCAGAGTTCACCTGCTCCTTCCCCTAACCCTCCCCCCAGTTCCATGTGTATTTTTTGAAGTTGTGATATATGTGCTTATTTTTTTTAAAAAGAGGTTTATAATAATTTTATTAGTCATAACTTACAATTTTCATCATTTCAAAGATTTAACACATATAATGTTAATTTATTTTATTAGTATCCATATTTATATATCAATATAAATGCTTATTTAATTTTTGGCCATTTGAATAGAGCTCTTTTAAGAATTTTCATTTGCTAATTTAATAATACCATCTGGAGGTATCAAAATTGACACTGAACAAACAGACAAACACAAAAAGAGTTAAGACACACCAACAGAAACATAAAGCTCACTGATTTGACTCATTATTCTTACTCCTTTTGTATGGCTGTTTCCAAGTTCTCTATCATTTCGTATCTCTGATTTTTACTGCTTTTCAGATCTCTTCTGGAATCCATGTTGCCTATAATTTGCAAGCTCACTCTTGGGAACACTTTTATTAGTAATCAGCAATCAGTTAGGAATACTTGAGCAGTATAAATGTAGTTAAGCACTAATTTAGCAGTTTAGACAGACAGACAGACATTTAACACATATATTTCAGATTACTACTCTTCAGGAGTATACTTAGGTTTGAAATTCAGGAGTAAGTTATTGATTTAAAACTGAAAGTTCCTTTTAACACCTTGATAAAAATTTCTGATCAAAATAAAATGTGACTAAAACTTAAAATATTGTCATAGTAACATCCCATTTAAACTTTTCCACAGTTTACACAAGTATTATGGGCTTTTAGTTTGTAATATATATTAATTGCAGACATACAAAAGCTGCTAGCATTTTTCTTTTTTATATATACATAGGGTTGATCAGTTCAAAAGTTACTAAACTTTAACAACACTAGTTTTTTATCAATGTGGCTCTTCAGGCCCAATTAGAGTTAACATGTAAACAAAACAGAAAACATTAGTGTTGCTAAGTTTTTCTACTCTTCCAGCAGTTTAATTCCATCAGCTCTCACTAGCCCACAGTCCTCTGGCGGCAGGGGGTTTGCAGAGTTGCTGCTGGAATGTTTTCCTTATCTGAGTTAACTCTTTAGCAGAATGTTTTTTTACATGTGCTTCTTTATTAAGGCATTAAATAAAAAAGATTTAGCAGCATGGATAGTAAATAACATAATTTATAAGTAGTGATGGGCATAAATAACATTGTGAGATGCTTACAGCTTTTATATCTGTGTTGTCTATTTGTGAAAGTTGCAGGTTCTGCCAATACTACCATGGTTGGTTATCTACATTCATGATGGAAAGAGATGCTAAATTTGAGTTAGAGTTAGTGAAAATTAAGATTTAATATTTCCCCATCAAACCCACAAACTCAACAAGTTTGAGGATCCCAGGTTAAGCACCTGTAAAATGTTCTGAGAGACTCTTCCAGACTGTGTTCTTCCTTCAGTATGGACTAAAGAAATGATCTTGACTGAGGTTTTCCCTCATCAATCTGTAAGAATTTCACCATCATTTCCAATCAACAAAATTTCATTCTTCTTTCTCGCTTCTGTCCTCATCACTTAGCACTATTTAAGCATATAAATATAGACTTAAATTCTAGTGGGTGAAAGTCCCCCACTAGAATTTAAGTTCTACATAGGCAGGAATATTTTTTTCTATTGTTTGACTATTGGGTCCCCAGTTCCAGAACAATGAGTAGTACATGATAGATTCTCAATAAATATATTTGGAAAGAAAGAATGAAGGTTATAAATTAAATGAAAGTCTTGCCTAGTTTTATAAGCCTATAAAACTAGGCAAGAATGACTTCTGGGAAGATGATGTCAGAGGAGGTAGGCAGGACTCAACTTTCTCACAAAAATAACAGAGGAGGGCAAAAAGCTGTCCAAGGGACCTGCTTTGGGAATCTGTAGACAAGGAGAGTGCTGTGCATCCCCTAGAAGGGCGGGGGACAGAGAGATGAAGAAGCTGAAGTGAAAGCCATGAGTTACTAAACCCGAGGTGGCCAGGAGGGGCATCCATCCCCACCTTCAAGGTGTGCAGTCTGGATAAAACCCATGGCTCACTGCAGCCAACTGAGAGGAGAACAGACGGCTTCCTCCTGGGGAAGAGGGAGTGTGTGGCAGAGGGTGGAGAGTGGTTTCTCTTCAATGAATTTGGCCAGCAGAGTCCGCTTTCACTCTCAGCTCTGACGAGACCAGAATCACCAGCAAGTGGAAAATGAAAGTCACCACCCTGGAAAGGTTTGTGGCCAAGTGCCATCTTCTGGCCAGCCAGGAAACTACAAAGAGAAAAATCACTTTGGTCTCTCTCATCCCAAACCCCCGGGAACGATTTTGCACCCCATTAGTGAGTCCCTGGCTCTATTTTGATAACTTAAGCTAGGAAATTTTAAAGACTTAGAATAAGTTGAAACAAAAATCAAAGAAGAGTCGTGAAACAAAGCCACTAGGCAAAAGAGAGAAACTGACCATCGGCGTAAATTCACCAACTTAATCAGATGCCTAGACATCAGCAAAAAATTAAAAACCATACTAAGAAAGAGAAAGCAATGGCCCAGCCAAAGGAATAAACCAAAAATCCTGATAAGACACAGGATTTAAGACAACTTATCAATGATAATCACACAAATCTCCTAAATCAATTCAAGGAGTTGAAGGAAAATATGATTAAAGAGATAAAGGGTACTAAGACGATACTGGGTGAGCAATAAGAACAATTTGAAAGCCTGCAAAGAAAAGTAACACAGCTTACGGGAATGAAAGACACAAGAGTTGATATTAAAAATACATCAGAGGCATATAATAGGAAATTTGAATTGATGGAGGACAAGATAGTGAAATCAAGGACAGAATATCTGAACTTGGAAAGACAAGAGAACAGAAAGAGAAAAGAAAGGAAGAAATGGAACAGGGCATCAGGGAATTGAATGACAACATGAAACACACAAATATACATGTTATTGGTGTCCCAGAAGAGGAAGTGAACAAACAATAGAGAGAATCAACAAAACCAAAAGTTGGTTCTTCTAGAAGATCAATAAAATCAACAAACCCTTAACTAGACTAACAAAGGAAAAAAGAAAAAGATCCAAATAAATATAATCAGAAATGAGAGGGGGTAGATTACCATTGACCCCACAGAAATAAGTGAGATCATAAGAGGATACCATGAACAACTGTATGCCAAAAAACTAGGCAACAGACAAGATTGGCAAATTCCTAGTAACACACAAACAAATTACACTGACCCTAGAAGAAAGAGAAGACTTCAACAAACCAATCACAAGTAAAGAGATTGAAACAGTCATCAAAAACCTCCCAAAGATGAAAAGCCTAGGACCATATGATTACACAGTGAATTGTACAAATCATTCAGAGATGACCTAATGCCATTCTTGCTCAAGCTTATCCAAAAAATTGAACAGGAAGGAACACTAGAAAACTCATTCTATGAAGCCAACATCACCCTAATGCCAAAACCAGGGAAAGATACTATGAAGTAAGCAAATTACAGACCAGTTTATCTAATGAATATAGATACAAAAATCCTCAACCAAATACTTGCAAACGAATCCAAAAGCATATTAAAAGAATTATACACCATGATCAAGTATGAAAGGGTGGCTCAACACAAGAAAATCAATTAATGTAATAAACTACATTAATAAACTGAAGAAGAAAAGTCACATGATCATGACTGACGAAGAAAAGGCATTTGACAAAATACAGCATCCTTTCTTGATAAAAACACTCCAGAAGAGAGGGAGATTTCTCAACATGGTAAAGTGCATATATGAAAAACTCACAGCTAAGATAGACATATTGACCAGTGGAACCGAACTGAGAACTCAGAAATAGACCCTGACATCTTCAGTCAAGTGCTTTCATCACAACACAGATGAACCTTGAGGACATTATGTTGAGTGAAATAAGCCAGACACCAAAGGACACATATTGTATGGTCTCACTAAAATGAACTAAACCCAATGAGTAAACTCACAGAGGTAAACTGTAGAGTATAGGTTACCAGGAGATAGAATGTGGGTTGAGAATGAGAGCTGATGCTTAGAATTTTTAATAAGGCTTATTGTAAAAGTGTGGAAATGAAAAGAGTTGATGGTAACACATTATAGTGAGTATAACTAACACTGCTGATTTATAAATGTGATTGTGCCTGAAAGGGGTAGTCTGGGGACATAAATGTCAATTGAAAGGAAGCTAGAGAATACATAACATAGTGATTTCAGTGGTGGATGAAGATTGTGGTTATAGTGTAAATATAAGAATGTTCTTCTTTTACAAAGTGTTAAGAATATGGTGATACACGGGAAAATTACAACTAATGTAACTTATCATCATAGTAATATTGTAATATATTTGAAACAATGGCAAATAAGATATATCAATGCAAAGAGACAACGGGGGTATGGGATTTTTCCTCTTGGAGTAATGAAAACGTTCTAAAATTGAATGAGGTGATGAAAGCACAACTCTGTGATGAAAATGAGAGCCACTGAATCTACACTTTGAATGGACTGTACAGAACATGGGGCTGTATAACATAGGGAATCCAGTGGTGGAAGATGGACTGTGGTTAACAGGACAAATATGAAAATGTTCTCTCATGAAACAAAACAAATGTATAATACTAATACAGGATGTTAGTAATCAGGTGGGTTGGTGGAAAAATATACCAAATGTAATATATGGGCTATACTTTGTAGTAATATTTTGATGATGCTCTTTCATAGTTTGTCATAAATGTTTCACAACAAGGCAAGATGTTGGTGGTGGGGTGATGTATGAGAGCCTTGTACGATGATATGCATGTTTGTTTTGTAAGTTCACAATTTTTACTAAACACCTATGTATGAAACCTGAAGATACCATATGTATGAATGATATACTTTAATAAAATTTTATTGTTTTTAAAAAACTAGGCAAGACTGTTGGCAAGACGAATACGTGATCACTGTGCAATCAAGAACTTGGAGGGATCCCTTTGTATTTACGAATAATTTCAATGACTGGCTGACCATGCTGGTGATTTGGTCTGGGGCTAAAAAGATGGGTTTCTTGACCTTTTGGTCACAAAGTCACTTTGCTCTAGCGTGTCAGCCTGCCAGGGTGTATACTGATTGTAAACATACTGTGAGAGTGTAAATTAATTCCCTACTTCTAGAAAACAACCATCACTTATTGCAGGCTCACTGTCAGGGAGTTAGGAACAGAATCTTTACTAACTCATGGTGACTGGTGAGCCAGGCAAAGAAGCCAAGTCATTTGTTTCTCCATCCTGTGTCTCTGCACCCTGACACGAGGCAAGTATCGAGGACAACATATATATCTAGCCAGCACAATGCTGATGTCAATGAACTGCTACCATCTACTACTCACTCAACATCTGAGTAAGCCATGAGCTTATTTTTATATTTATTATAGTTCTAGTCCTTCAGGAAATATTACAATGCAAACTTTTGTGAAAATTTCCAAGCCCTAACATACAGTTTGCCTGTTTCAAGCAGTTTCCAGTCCAGTAAAATATTAGCACACCAATTAAAAATAAATTTATGGCACCTTCAGGTTTCAGTATCATTATGAAATCTGACCTGTAGTAGATGTATTTCTAAAAGGTTATCTAAATCCTCTACAAATTCAAACTTATCCAGTCTCAGATACAAAGACAAAGGGCATTTAATGGAAGACAGGATATTTTACTGTCACGGAAACCAAAAGAAATTTGTTTCTAGCTCATGAATAGCCAGAGAAATTATCTTATTCAATGTCATCCTGATCAGTGGTTAATCAATTAACTGGAAAAGCTGGGTAAGTGGAGAATCATAAAAAATAACACAGGCATTAATTCAAGAATTTATTTCAACTAAAAATATCTATATTTACTCACATTTACCAATCTTGTGAAGGACTGCCAAAGCGTTTTCTTTTTTTATTTTTTTATATTTTTTAATTTTTTTAATTTTTATATATATATATATTTTTTAAAGGTGCTTAGATTACCTAATTATTATTCAGAAATTACAAGGATTCCCATGTTCCCCACCTCCCACACCTCCCACAACATCCCACACCAACATCCTTCATCAGTGTGGGACATCACCCACAATGGATATACACATCCTGGGGCTTTGCCACCAAGGGTATACTAATTGTACTTGCCTTTCCTTCAGAGAACACACTCATAGCACATCATCACAATTTCCAACTTTACTTTCTTTAAAATATAGGAAGAAATTCAAGACACTTGTGAGGGAATGTAGTATCCTTCAAGATTTTTATGAGATTTTCCTTAATCTTTTACAAATCTCCTCCACACTAAACTAATGACAGCAAATTTTTACAATAAGTCTTTCCAAAGAATTTACAAAGCATTTAAGTTGGTTTTAGAAACATTGACGCTTTTCCTTTTTGAATACACACTTGCTCTATTTACATATTGTTAAATCATAGGTAGTGAAACTGGCGTAACCTGGTTTCAGAATAAATGCAATGGACACTGGCTAAGCACATAACTCTACTGGTGGGAGAGCTAGGAATGAGAGGGCTTACTAAAGGGCAGCCTATCAGCCTTGAAATTCAGCAGCATGTGAGAGCAGCTGCCATGTTATACCAGGAATGGAGGTTCATTTCACTGGCAAGTTGGTTAAGAAACTGACTTAATTGAGGAGGGTGGTTAGGAAAACTTTTCTGTATTTCTCTTTTATAGGCTACACTATCTCCCTGAGGCAGTTGTTCTCAAAGTTAAGGTTCCTGGACACTGGAGGCTCTGAGACACTTTTAAGGACTCCACTGTAAGCACTATTTTCATAACAATACAAAAATGTGATATGTTGATATTTGCACTGATGGTACAAAAGCAACAGTGGGTAAAATGCTGGCTGCCACCTTAGCAAGAATCCAGGCAGGGGCACAAAAAAATGTACTAGTAATTCTTGTATTCTGTACCACCTTACACTCATAGTAAGAAAAAACAAAAACTGGTTTCACTTAAGAATGTCCTTGATGAAGCAATAAAAAATATTAATTTTACAAAAATCTCAACCCATTTTTAATATTTTATGTGTGAAATGGGAAGTATGTAAAAAGTACATAGCTGCATTTTAAAGTATAATGATGGTCACGAGGAAAAGAACTTGTGCAATTGTTTGAGTTGAGAGCGGAACTAGTCTCTTTTTTCATGAAATATCATTTTTACTTGAAAGAACTGCTGAATGACAAATTATAGTTATTTAGAATTGGGTATTTAGAAGATTATTCCTAGAAAATGAACAAGGAAGCCTGCCAGTTCAAGGAAAACTGACAGTATTTAAAGCCAATGACAAAAAAATAAGAATTTTGGGAAACTTGAATTTCCCAAATGTAAGGAAATGTAAATGTAAGTAAAATGCTAATGTAAGCCTACCAGCTTACCAATACTTGAAGTCATCTCTTATGAGATCAATGGCAACATTAACTAACATGATTTTTCAAATACTGTATAACTAAATATGTCAACATTTGGAAGACTAAAATAACTCAGTGAACAAATACATTAAAAATGGCAGGCGCGATATTATAAAATCTCACAAATGGCTAAAAGATCCATTCTAAGTGCAAAACAGACCAATGGATTTTAATGTAAAAGGAGTTTGTTAATATGTGTGAGTTTGAAGCTTTTGTGAATTCCAGAAAAGATCATGTTCTTGGAGCTAATCCATTCCTGTGGGTGTAGGACCCTTTGATTGGATTGAATTCAGTTGGGGGCCTTTGTTTGGAGTACTTCAGTGAGGCATATCCCAGGATAGGTTTTGGCCCTCTTGCTGGAACACTTATAAATGGGAGAAACACGCAGACAGAAAAGTCACAGAGAATAGGAGCTGCCTTTTTCACCCTGCCATGTGAGAGAGGACTCCAGGATTGCCTACAGCTGCAGAAAGACAGAGAAACCCAGAGGCTGAGAGAGAGGCCAGAGGATGGAATCAGCAGAGCAGCTGGAAACTGAAGAGACAAGGCCCAGGGAGAGACAAGTCATATGCCTGATCATCCACAGCTGAGCTCGAGGAGAACGTGAGCCTGGAGGAAAAGGCAATCTGGCTGCCATTTTGCCTTGCTACATGGTAGGAGTCCAGGATCTGCCAGAAGCTGACTTTTGGTGAGACAGCATCTCTGATGATGCCTTGATTTGGACATTTCACAGCCTTGAAACTGTAAGATTTTACTCTAATAAATTCCCATTACAAACCCCAACCCATTTTTTGGTATTTTTGCGTTGGCAGCCTCTAGCAAACTAAAACACTATGATTTTAGATTCCACACTGCAACTAATGTTTACAAAACTATCATTTGTCAAGTTTTAATATAGTATTGAAGAAAAATATCCATAGTTATCTGGAAATTTTCTTAAAATTCTCTTCCCTTTTCAATCACTTATCTGTGTGTGAGACTGCATTTTCTTTACATATTTCAACCAATACAACACATCGCAACAGACTATGCAGAAGTAGACATAAAAGAGTTGCAAAAAATGTAAAACAACACCATTCTTCTCGCTAAATACTTTTCGATTTCAGAAGAAATAGTTGATTTTTAAAATAGGTTATTTATGTTAACATGAAATGGGCTTATTATTTTTAAATGAATGGGTACTTTTTTAAATTTATGTTTGAATTTCTAATATGGTAAATATCAATAGATATAGCCTACATAAACAAAGCTCTTTGATGTCTTCTCTAAAAGCAAAACATTTGAAAACTGCTGTTTAGAATATTTTCAAAGGTGAAATTTATACAACAAAAGGAAACAAAATGATTTGAACACAGAAAAGAACTGTTAATTGTCTGGATTTGGTGGGTAAAGTCAAAGATTTTATTCTGATGTGCTGTTTTCATGACTCAAACGTGTGAATGTAAAAGAGAAGAGGCATAAAAATCTTCCCCAAATTTAACAGCTTCATTAACTCTAATTTTTATAACAATTTTATACAAACTATTTTCATTATCATGAAAGCATTCTGAACTATTATGTACATTTACAACAGTAGACAATGTTAAGAAATCTGTATTACTTAATATTTGATAGCTTATTTGATGAAATAATCAATAAAATGAAGTCTTACAACACTGTTGACATCTATTTTCATTTGCATAGATGAGCTTAAAATAATCAAATTATGCTATTTAAATTTTTTTCATATAGTTTTAATAGATAGTCCATAGAAAATAATTATATGTGAAAAGATTAATACATAGTATACAGCACAGTTCACAGGATACTTTTTGCATCGTGTTGCTTAAATTTTAAAACTATTTCATTTACTGTCAAAATAAATACTTGGAAGAATAAAAGAAGTTAGGTATTTAATACATAAGCATGCAAAGGGATCCTGATTCACTACAGAATGTTTATTTAAATTAATCTAGTGCAGAGGTTCTTAACCAGGGGTCTGTAAGTTTGAATTGAAATTCAAAGAAACATTATTCTTGTGGGACCTGTTGGTCCAGGTGTGATATATTTATTAAATAATACACAGTATAGTGTGGACTTAGTTAGGGGTCTGTGGATTTCACCTGACTGGCTAAGGGGTCAGTGGAACAAAAAAGGTATACAAGAAAGAAAAACTGGAAACAATGGGACAGTTTGTAACCTTTATACTTTATGCTATGGTTTTTAGTCCTCTTTCCTAACACTTTTTAAAAAACATTATTTCAACTTCAAAAAATAAAACAACAGACAAAAGGCACCACTAGCACTTTTGATAGGCTAACAGTT
>JAQZBX010024441.1:0-30167 GCA_029593785.1 Cabassous unicinctus
CCACTAGAATGACTGCTATTAAAAAATGAAAGATAATTAGTGTTGGAAAGGATGTGGAGCAATAGAAGCACACATTCATTGTTGGTTGTAATGAAAATTGTGCAGCTACATCGAAAACTGTTTGGCAGTTCCTCAGTAAGTTAAGTATAGAATTGCGGTATGATGCGACAATGCCACTTCTAGGTATATGTCCAAACACCTGAATGCAGGGACTCAGATATTTGCACACTAATGTTCATAGTGGCGATATTTACAATTGCCAAAAGATGGAAGCAAACAAAATGTCCATCAACAGATGAATGAATATACAAAATGTGATATATACATACAATGGTACATTATTCAGCCATGGTAAGGAATGAAGTTTTGATACATACAAAAACGTGGATGAAGACATCATGTTGAATGAAATAAGCTATGCAGAAAAGGACAAATACTGTATTATCTCACTTAAATGAAATAAATGGAATAATCAAATTCATAGAGTTAGAAAGTAGAATGCAGGTTACCAGGAACAAGGGTGGTAGTAGAGAAATGGGAGGCAAAGTTTACTTAGTACAGAATTTCTGTTTGGGGTCATGGAAAAGTTTTGGTAAAGGATTCTGGTGACACTAGCACAATATTGTGAGTGTATTTAACACTGTTGAATTTTATCTTTTAATGTGGTTAAAGGGGAGATTTTTAAAAAAGAACCATGAGCCTATACAACACAGTCAACTCTAATGTAAACTACAAATGTGGTTAATTAGAATAATATTCTTTCCTCATTTGTAAAAAGTCACCCCACTAATACAAAGTATTATTGGGAAGGTGTATATGGCAGCTCTGTTTTTCTACATGATTTTTCTGTTGACAAACAACTTCGCTAATTTTTTGAAAAAAATAAATATTTATGAAAATCTACTTAAATAATGTCAACCATAGTAAAATGCCTAAACTTTATTATTTATGAGTAACTAGCACTGCCATTTCTTGAAATTATGCTATTTGGACCAAACACTCTTCACTAGCTAAGAGGACTATTTATATAAAAATTTAGGCTATAGCTCTACCTGGTACTTTGGGACACTTCTAGTATTGTATTTATGGTGAAGGATTTTAGCACACATCAAGCTCTTCAGCATAATTTGCAAATGGCTGTGGTCCTTATGCAGGGAACTTTGTTGAAGTATACCTACATTATCTGTAAAAACGATCTTTAGTTAAGAATTCTTAGTCTTTCCCAAATGACTTGTAGCACTCTTATTTTCATCCAACTGCAGCAATTTGCAACCCTGAACTAGTTATTTTTACCACGTTTTGCCTGACACTATTATTTTAACAATGAGTTTGGATTTCATAGTTATTTCTGTGGCATTTAAGTAAATTGGGGTAAGAAAACCTCATCGACCATGTCTGGATGAAAATGTATATACAATGAAATATATCCTGAATGGATTATTGATGGAGACTAGACAACATGACTTAACAGATCTTTTACCTCTTAACACGCTATTCGTGTTAACAGCAATACTGAATTTTGTTAACTAATAAATGAAGCAAGCTGCCATTATTTTCTATACAGGCAATGAAACCAAAGTGACTTGGCATGGGATCTGACTCCAACTTATTCTCCCTTTGTGGCTTTAGACATGACACCTAACTTCACCTCTTTATGAATGTTTCCTCATCTCTAAAGCAAAGGTAATTTTTTTTAACCTTTTAAGTAGGCAATGTGATGATTAGATACATTCATTCACTTCAAAGTGCCTTGTTCTCACACTCTGTCTTAAAAACAAACATTTTGAATGCTCCTGATTGATTTGTATAGCACTTATTTTTACCAAAATTGCTAATCTGCGCTAGAAAGTACAAACTTAGGTGAACATTTTGCTCCCTCTAAAGAGATGAGTCTTATTTGTTACCCAAGTATAGAGTTTCTCTCACAATCCCATGTGAAGTTTCTCCTAGGATATCTGACTAAAACAGAGCCATGAGAAACACTTCTTTGGTGCTTAATGAAAATTATTTGAACTAGTAAAGATGACCCTACTATTATTTCAGTATCCACAGGAATAATGCAGGCATCTTTGAAAAAAAATATATCCTTTGCATATAAATAGATAGGGGGTGAAAAGGAATACTGTTTTATTCATGCAACAATATTCTTTCTTCTGGCCCTTATGAAGCCCTGCAAAAGTGTGACTGCAATAATTGAGGAGATTTTGTTTTAATACATACCTGTTGTTAAAAGGGTACATATTCCCAATATGCTTGACTTTCAACCTAATTAGTTATCTTAACAAGATGAGAGAGACACATAAGATTGTGAAAATATACTTTGCAAACATCCTATTTCCAAATAATTTTTTTCTAAAACACTGCCTGTGCAAAATATTTTTTAGTACAATCTTATCAGGTAATACACTCTTAATAAATGGTAAACATCCTAAATTATAAGTATCTGACAATTTGTTCACATTATCTTGAAGTTCTTTACTGGAGTTAGTAGTGATCATTCATAAATATACACTATATTTTAGTCAATTGTTCAAACCATATATTTCATTTTTAGAAGTTCTAATTTAACATGATTTGCAATGAAAATCAATCGAAGTGGAGAATCAAATGGTATATGTGAGCTTAAAATGTTTAATTTTACTTTCCAAGTATGTTAATTAGACACTTCTTCAATGTCAGAGAAAGAACTTTTAGTGTATATGGGTTCCCTATTTGTATGCCAACTTTGTCATTTTTTGCCTATACCACTACCGAAGAGGCCACAAGTCTACTTCTGATTTCTTTTAAGTAGGGGGAAAAAAGTAAATAAATTTGTTAGCCTTCTGAATGTGTTTTTTACATTTTATAATATTTAATTATCACTTAAAATTCTCTCATTCCTAATTTCATAGGAACACTCTTAGAAATCTTGTTAGTATTTCAAATACCTAATCTATAATTTCTAAAGTCACACTCAAAAAGAGCAGTGATTCCCACTTTTTGGATGAGGAAATACAAAGTTTAAACAATATGCATAATGGCATATTTACCTATTAGCTGTTAGAGAAGAATTCTTACTGACCTGTAGATACCAAAGTATGTTCTTTTCATTAAAAACATGCATGCATTCTGCACTATAGCCTATTTGAAGGTTTTTTTGTTTTTTTCAACAAAGATTTGTATTTAATACAATGCAATTAATAAAATAAAAACACGAAAGGACTTCAAAGGTCAAAAGACAAATTATGAAATTTTGCAATGAAGTAATAATACTGATTATTAATCACATACCAGAATTTACATAACTAAATGAATGTAGTCCTGAAGTTAATTTGAGCTTAGGAAATTAGTCATCCAAATAATGCTGCAATTGTTTAATATACCTCTGCAGCTCCTCTTTAAGGATCACCTTCTGGACCAGCTAATAAACCATGTGAGCAAACTGTATCATTAGGTTATTAATTATCACACCTCAAAACTTCCAGGAATTAAATGTAAGAATAGATCTGGAAGGGAGATAAATGTTTTGTATTTCAAGATATCTGTCTTTGAGGAAAAGGACACAGACAAAGAGTGTTTGAATGCTGTTAATGAAAAAAATGTATAGTTTTGGCTCTCTACGGTTTGGATATGTGTCTCAGCCTGAATTCATTTGTGTTTTTTCTGTTTGTTGTTCATAGTATCTTGAATCTAAAAATCTCTTTTTTTTTTTTTTTTAAGGAGGCTATGGAATTTGAACCCAGAACCTCATACATGGGAAGCTGGCACTGAAACCCTTGGGCTACATCCTTTCCCCTGAAAATATCTTTTAAGAGGTATGGGAAAATTGTAGCCATTTCTCTCTGATTTTTCCCCTACCCTTGTTCTCCTCTCCTCCTGTTACTCCAATTAAAAATATACCTGACTGTTAAAAATCTGCTGATGCTCTGTTCATATTTTTTCAGTATGTTTTCTCTCTATTCTTCACCTTGATTGATATATGTTGTTTTCACATTCCTCTCTTAGGCCCATTTCATTGTTAAGTCCGTTGAATGAATATTTTTTGTCAGAAATTGTATCTTCCAGTTCTAGAATGTCTATTTAAATATCTTTATTATTTCTATTCTTTATTGAAAATTCTCTTTTTTCTATTGAGATTTCAAGCATTAAAACATGTGTTAATCAAATCAAATCAAATATTATCAAATCAAATCAAATCAAATATTATATGTTAATCAAATATTATATGTAAATCAAATATTAATGTTAATCAAATAAAATATTTGATTGAGGAAAGTTATAACAGCCACATGAAACTCCTTGTTAGTGCTAATGGTTGGTTTTTCTCAGGGCCAGTCTTAATTGTTTTTCTTTTTATCTTAGTAGTTTGTTAACATTCTTGGCTCTTCATATGTTGGCTAATTTCCAATTCTGTCCTGGACATGGTGATTTGCCATTCTTTCTTCTTTTAACTTGCGGAGATTTTACTTATTATTTTTTATGCAAGAAAATTGTTTAAAAGGTAATTTTCTTGGCTGGATTTGAACTTTGTGCACTGTTTCTTACATGACATTTCCTCTTTCATTCAGTTCTTTTTGTCTTCATCTGGACCGCTTTGGGTCTGTTTGAAACCTATGTTCATACAGAACAGAGTGTGGACAGTGTTTGGGGATCCTCACTATGGTTTTTTCTCTTGAAGTACTTCCTCCCTTCTCTTCTGTGTTCATGATTTCTGTTTTGTTTTATCTGCCAAGTCAGAAAGATTGTGTGCTTTTGGCATGGCCTCTCATTTGGAGCTGTGGGAGATGCTTGGACATGGAATCCCCTTAGCTGTGGGTTAAAGCCACAAAAATGGAAACTTACTTGTATAACTTCATGTCTTCCCTTCTTCAAATAAGCATGCACTCCCATCAAAGTCTGTCTGCTTTTGTTCATTTTTCAGTACTTTCAGGTACTTTTTAAAATTATATCTAGGTTTTATAGTTGCTTTCTGCTTGGGAAGGGGTTGCTTTGTAGGTCTTTGTCATATTGGAACAGAACCAATCTCTTTTATTATTTTTTGCATTTTGAATTCACTCAATATTATATTAGTTAATCTTAAATAATTAAAATCTAGCTCACATCATAATGTATACAAAATTAACCAATAATGCAGTCATACTGTAGAAAAATATAAAATACCAGAAAGGAAAAAAAGAAATAATAATCATTAGAAATGTAAAATGTGGAGATACCTACTTTTAAAATCTTGGTGTATAATTTTCCGTAGTCTTTTTCCTATGGTTATGTATTACAGTTTATATTTTTCATAGTATTATTTTATTAATATGAATATCCTATATTCCATTTTGAATGTATTTTAATAATATCAAATTATGCTAAAGGATCAGTGCTAATTTAAACTGTGATACATGACAATATTTACCATAAATGCATATATGCATACATATGCTTTATAAGATATGCAAAAACACCAAATTTCCATACTTGACATTAACTGCTCAAACTGATTAGCATGAAATTTGTTGTGCTAAATAGCCCGAGAAGAGGGGACCATGAAATTGACTTGACATGTGAATATTATATTTTACAGTGGGTCACAATATAATTAAATAGGAATTTTATTGTAACTACACATGGTGACTATGCATTCAGAAAACACTTACTATAAACAATTGTACAGGAATATTATTGTTTCTATAAGGAAATGTGCTTATTTGAAACCTGCTGAAGATTCTGAGATTTATATATGTCCAATTTAGAGAAGACTTTTAGTGTTTAGTGTTCGTCGTGTGAATTTAAGAAAAAAGGATAAGAAAATCAGAAGATAAATTATATCTGAAACCTGCAAATAACATCTATTTTTAATTCACTATTAAGTAATAACTAAAGTCAATATTGCAACTAAAATAAGAAGCCACTGACAGAATATAAATGTGTGCCGTTTTAACAGTGACTTAATTACCTAGTTTCTTAGAAACTCTACCTGTATTTTTGCTTCTTCTCTAGTCATATTTTAATCAATGTTTTAATTTATTTCAAAACTGGGCTTGATATCTCATTGTAAAGCATTATATTATACACATGTATTTTTACAAAATAATTGGATGACATTTTTTAGTTACAATCTGGATCATCATAAAAAGGGTTACATCTATTACAACAGTTCCTCTGGTCATAATTAGAACCATGCAAATAATGTTGACAGCTGGGTTGAGTGCCTTTTTATTTGATTTTAATGGGTTTATCCCTAAAAATAAAGCAAAGATCAAAAGAAGTTAAAATTTTGTCAAGGTCAAAAATTGATTTGCACATGGTTTTGATGCCAAACCATAAGTTCAGTCTCAACTTCCCTAAACCTTTAAAAAGTTCCATTTGTAATTGTGCCCAATAAAATTACATCTTCTTCAAAATGCATAAAAATTTTGGCTGATTTCTTCATATGAATCATGTTAGTGTGACATTTTCAGTTGAATATTTTCAAGACAGAATTTATAATAATTAGCCAAAAAATAAATAAACAAATAGCTGCATTTCATTTTGTCTTCTCAAAATCAGTTCATTGCTAGATCCCTGTGAAGAATAGCATAATGTAGTAGTTAGAGCACCTTCTCTGGAACAGAATTATGTGAGTTAGCAACTCGGCTCTGCCAGTTACTAGTAGTTTGCCATCAGACAAGTTGCTCTCTGCTCAGTTTCTTAATCTGTAAAATGTATATAATAGAAATGTGTATACTTCAAAAAATTGTGTAGATATTCAGTGAAATAATATTTAAAAATACATAGAATATTGCCTGGTATAATTCCTATGAAGTACCACATTGTAAGAAAAATATAAAAATAGCTTTGACTGTCTTCATCTTGTTTGCTCTTTTAACCCTTGCACATGGCCAAGGTATTTATAAAATCTCCAATGATCAAATTGCCATCTACATAAAATTAATAATTATTTGCTTAAATAACACCAGCTAAATGTTTGGTGATTCCATTCAATTTATATTTCCAAATATCTCTAGTCTTTGGTGAGTTGTGTTTTTTTTTTTTTTTTTCCCACAAATAACATACCTAAATTTGACAGGCAAAAGATTCTGAATAATGGAAGTCAGAAAATTGAAAACATTGTACTAAAGAAATGTTGAAAAAAGGGATTGCATTTCAACACCACCAGATAGAATGTGGTTATATTTCTTTGTGGGTATGGAAAGCTAGTCAATACTTCTGTATTCATTCAGGAACTCTGGCCTTATAGTGGCTGATTGCCCATATAGCATTGTCTGGGAACAGGTGGACTTAAAGCTTCAAGGTTACAACTGGTTAGCAATAAATTAAATTCAACAACAATAACAAAAAAAAAAGCAAATCAACAGAAGAGCTTGCTTCATAGTGAAGTGATATCGAGCCAAACGGAGTTTAGTTTAAGAGAATAGGCAAGCCGCTACAAAACTTTATGGATCAAACGACTAAGTTCAAGATACTATGTTGTGCGTAGTTATTTTCTTTGCCTTTTTGTTCAGGTAGTCAAATATCATTCAGTAGTTTTGAGAACCTGCAGAGACAAAAATTACAAAACTTGATATAAAAAATCTGCTTGAAATATATCATACTGAGCAAAACCTGGGCAATAGACTTTTCTATTTGTTGATTTAAGAGGTTCACTATTAAATGTTATTCATAAAATGGAGATTGTATATGTGGTATAAACATTAAGTTGGGCATGAAAGATATGTGTCCCTCTGTCACATCAAATAACTACTGATTTGATGGAAGTTCTGTTGAATTAATAAAATATTTCTGCTGGTTTGATTTTTAAAAGCCATTTTAGGCCTTTTACAGATTAGTTGAACTTTTATGTTGAAAGTTTTAAAGAGATGAATATAAACTCACAGTAGGTTTTTAAAATGTTATTATTATATTTGGCATTTGAGGATCTATGATATAAAAAACAGTATTATGGAAATCTTATATTTGACAGCAGAGTTAATTTTTATGGAATAGAATTGATGTTTTTAAACATACTGGTATTTTTTAATTTTTTGGTTTCTCAAAGTAAATAAATATTATTTTTAATTATCACCACTCTCTCAATAAAAGACAAACATTGGTAATCTACACTATAGAGATTAATTCACTAAAATTGTTCAACTGATATTGCAGACAACTTCTGTATGTAATGCATTACTGTCAGCATTAAGAACTAACAGAAAGATTCTGATTCGGTTCTGTGGAGCTTACCATATCTTTTACAGGGTGAATGTAGGCTGTCTATGTATTTTTGAGAATTCCAAATTCATTATTTAAAATATGCATGATTTTTTTTTGAATCAAAGTTATTTCCCTTTAACTACAAATTACCTTATAATTGGCATATCATTGAAATGCCAAAACAATAGCTTTTTAGAAAGGTACTATATTCATCTTAAAGAATCAGTGACTGGCAATATAAGGGAGACTAAATAAACAGAACTGACCATTGGCTTAGATTTCAAGGTAGAGTAAAAATGATTACAACTAGAATCAGGTCCAAAATGCTGGCCTAGGGCTGTTAAGTAAAGACATAAGTGGAAAATATTAGAAAATCAGGGCTGAAAAGTGCAAAAACTCACTTGGGTCACTCCTCATCTGTGTAAGTATTCACTCAACAAAGGTTTGTGAAGAGCCTACTGCATGCCAGTATCTTTGCGAGGCACTGAAAATATAGAGATGAAGAATACGTGCATGAAAACACTATATATGCATGGTTGCTTCTTCATGAAATGCAGTATTTAATAGAGAAGGAATTTCGGGAATAGCAATAACATGACAGAAATAGATGCCATGGATTATACTTGAGGTGTTACATGTTTATGTGCACTGGCTAAGGCATTTGGTTTCAAACAGAGCTTTATTAAATAAATACTAATACCCCTTGCTTACTGGGAAATACATGCCAAGTTTGAAATCATAAGAAAAATGTTGCTTCTCAGGAAAAAATGTTTTACGTATTCTTAAGATCAATACCTATTATAATTGTTATTTTCACAAATAGTTTCCTATCTGCATTAGTAAATCCAGAACCAGCTACACTGAATTTTTTACATGGAAAAATTTTCCAGGACTTTGTAGCTTTTTAAAAATAAATATAAAAGAAGTCTCAAGATTCATGTTACTGTTAATTTTTTCCTCCTCCTCCTCCTCCTCCTCTTCCTCCTCCTCCTCCTCCTTCTTCTTCTTCATCTTCTTTTTCTTTTTCTTATTCTAGAGTTGATTTAAAGTTATTGTGTTGTAGGAATATTTTTATGTAATTTTTTTTCATTTTAGAACAGTTTATATTTAGAGAAAAGTTTCTAAGAATACAGAGTTCCCATATACTCCATACCTAAGTTTTTCTAGTGTTAGCATGTTACATCAGTGTGATATTTTTGTCACAATGAATGAAACAATATTCCTGAGTTATTATTTATAAAATCCATATTTGATTCCTATTTCTTTATATTTTAACCTAATATCTCTTTTCTGATCAAGTATCTCATGCACGATACCACACTACCTTTAGTCGTATTGCCTCCTTAGACCACTCTAGACTATTACATGTTTTTCCAACTTTCCTTGCTTTCATGTTCTAGACAGTTTTGAGGTTTACTGGACAAGTACTTTGCAAAATGTGCTCTACTTGGGATTTGTCTCATGTTTTTCTCATGGTTAGACTAAGATAATCAGTTTTTGTGATGAAGGCCACAGATGTAAAATGCCTTTCTCATGACATCATATTAAGGGTACATATTATCAACATGACTTATCACTATTGGCACTGAATTTGATCATCTAGCTAATATTTGCCAGATTTCCCTTCTGTAAAGTTTGTATTTTCCCCCCTTCTGCACTGTACTCTTAAGCTCACACCTAAAGCGTAGGTAGCTATGCTCCACCTTCTCAAGGGTGGAGTTTCTACATAAATTATTTGGAAGTCTCCTGCTCAGGAGATTTATCTATTACACCCATTTATTTATTTATTAAACCTTTTATTTATGTCAGTATGGACTTATGGTTATTCAACTTATATTTTTGAATATAAGCCAATAGTACTTCAATATTTTTTTAAATCATTCCATTTGTGGGTGGGGATAGCTCTTTCTTTGGGCTACTGTATCCTTTTGACACACTCCTGTATTTTTTTAAGAACTCCCTTAATTTCTGACACTGCAAGGCTCTCCAGTCTCATCTCATATATTTACTGCTCCAGTTCTAAAATTAGCCATTTCTCTAAGAAATCCTTGTTCCTTTTATAGCAGAATATTATTAGAAACCAAGATCTCAGTACTAGATGTGCTTATTTTTACTGGGGGTCATTGCCTCTAGGGCTTTTCAGTTGAAAGAGCAAGGAGATATTTGTGTATATGCTAACCTGTGTATATATACATAAGTATAACCATCTGTATCTCTATAAAACCATGTTGCTCTGATCTGTGCTTTGAAGAATCAGGGAAAACACAGAACTGTGTTGGCATTTGCTCCAATTTGCAACCAAGTGCTCTCTTTGGGGAAAAAAAAAAAGCCTTTAGTGGATATTTGGGATCTGATCAAAGAAAATGAAGGCTTATGATGCTACCCATCTTGTGAAGGCCTATCTATTTGTATATCTCAGCTGTATATACTAATTGATCAAGGAAAAGGTGACCAATTCCTTTCAGATGGACAGTTACTTCCTGATATTTTCATAACTGTCTGTACAGAAAATTCTTCTTGTTTTTAGATAGCAAGAGGGTTATGATCACAACTACTACTTCATTGCAACATTTATTATTGCTTACATCAGACACCATGCAAAATACCTGAATTCTTGAAAAACTTCAGATAGTAGAATCTCTGCAGAAATATAAAAGTTGTAATAAACAGAATTGCAGAAGATAAAAACAGTAGGAGCATAAGTTCCAACTGTCTCCAACTTTAATCTATTACCATATGGATCATTCTAGCCTCCTTTTCTTTTTTCTTTTTTTTTTTTCCCTGTAACCTCTCATTCCAAGAGACACGTTGCTCTGACCCCATCCACCATCCATTTCCTTATTTGTTCAATTCCAGTATACTTTTATAGTGGTTTCATATTTGTTAACTCATACCCATATGGAGAAGTAGTTTATCATCTATTGTACAGTGCTTATGTACAGTTCCTTTTACCTTTAGTTTTATAGAATGGGAATCATACTGTTTGTAGATGTTTCAAAGTGGTTTCTTCACTACAATATGTAGTTTACTTTATTCCATGATTTTTTCATATCTTGATAGTTCATTTTTTGTCACTTAATAATACTTCATTTTACAGATATATTATACTTTATCCATTCACATATTGAAGGAAATTATGCTTGCTTTCAATTTTTAATAATTATGAATAAAGCTGCTATAAAAATTCACATGTAGATTTTGTGTGGAAATATATATGTTTTTGAGTCATTTTGTAAATACTTAACATCATGATTGCTGGATTTTATGTAAGTCTATTTTTAAGTTTTCTAAGAAACTGTCAAACTGTCTTATAAGTGATAGTACCATTTTGATTTCTCACCAGCAATGAATGAGAATTCTTATTACTTCACATACTCACAGGTAATTGGTATTGTCAGTGTGTTTTGTTGTTGTTGTTGTTGTTTTTTGTTGTTGTTATTTTATTTTAGTCATTCTAATAGCTGTATAGTGGTATATTCTTGTTGTTTTGTTGGGGATTTTCCTTATGAAAATGATATTGGACATCTTTCCATAGGTTTATTTATCATCTGTATATCTACTTTGGTGAGATGTTGTTCAGATATGTTGCCAATTTTTAAATGGGTTGTTTGCTTCCATTATTGTTGAGTTTTTAAAGTGTTCTTCATATATTTTGAATTCAAGGCCTTTTTCAGATATGTGCTTTAGCAAGTATTTTCTCCAGGTTCTTTTTTATCTTTCATTCTCTTGATGTTTTAGGCAGAGTAGAAGATTTTAATTTTAAATGTAGTCCAATTTTTCCAATTTATTTCTTTCATATGTCTCATGCTTTTGGCATTATATCTAATAACTACTCATCAAAACCAACATCACATACATATTGTTCTCAGTGTTTATGTAGAAATTTTATCTTTCTGCAGTTTACGTTTAGGTTTTTGATCCGTTTTGAATTAATTCATGTCTAAGGTGAAAAATCTGTGTCTATACACATTTTTTTAACATATGGGCATCTAATTTTTCCAGCACCATTTGTTCAAAAAACTATCATTTCTCCATTGAATTGCCTTTGCACCTTGGTAAAAATTAGTTGGCTATATTTGTATGAGTCTATTCTGGGCTCTCTATTCTATTCCATTGATCTCTGTTTCTATTCTTTTGCCAATAATATGCTGTCTTGATTACTATAGTTCTATAGTAAATTTTAAAATCAAGTGGTTTGAATCTTCCAACTCTGTTATTCTTCCATATTTTTATGGCTACTCTGGGTCTTTTATCTTTCCATATACATTTTAGAACCAGTTTGTTGATATCTGTAAAGCAGCTTACTGGGAATTTATTTGGGATGACATTTAATCCATAAATCAAGGTGAGAAGAATTGACATTGAACAATATTCAGACTACCAATACATGTAAATGGACTACATCTTAATTTTTTTGATTATTTCAGTGTTTTGCAGTTTTGTGCATACAGATTCTGCACATGATTTTGTTGGCATTATATTAATGCCTAATTTGAATTGGGCATTTCTAATATATAAGAAAGAATTGATATATGTATATTGACCTTGTATCCTGTGACATTGCTATACTCACTCATTAGTTCCAAGAGTTTCTTGGTACATTATTTGGGTTTCCTATATAGACAATGTTGTCATCTGTAAATAAAGATATGTTTATATTTTCTTTCCAATCTGTGTACATTTTTTTTTTTATTTTACCAGGAGGTCCTGGGGATCAAACCCTGGTCCCTTCATATGGTAGACGGACACTGAACCTCTTGAGCCACATCCATTTCCCTCTGTATACATTGTAATTTCTTTTTTGTGTTGAGAGTAGGGTGTTGACGGCTCCAACTATAATTGTAGACTCGTCTAATTCTTATTTTAGTTATTAATTTTTGCCTCCTGTATTCTGTTAGTCTATTTTTAGATGAATACAAGTTTAACATTATTTTTCTTCTTGGAGAATTGAACCTGTTATTAATATTTGATGACTTTTCTTCCTGATTGTCTTCCTTCTTGTGAAATATGGTTTGTCTGAAATTAATAATGAAATCCCAGCTTTCTTTTGATTAGTATTCTCATGGTATATCTCTTTCCAGCCCTTAAGTTTAACTTGAATCTTTGTATTTAAATCTGGTATCTTGTGATCAACATATAGTTGGACTTTTTTTTTTTTTCACTCTGCAATCTCTGTCTTTTAACTCGTGTGTGCAGAACCACCACATTTAAACTGATTACTGCTCTGGCATATTTTTAACTCTTTTCTATTCATTGTGTCCTCTTTCCTCCCTCTTTCTCTGCCTTCTCTGCTTTCAATTAAACAATTTGTATGATTCCATTTTATCTTCTCTCTTAGCATATCAATTATACTCTTGAATATATTTGTACTAATTTCCCTAAAATTTATTATTTACATTTTTAGCAATCTTACTGAGATATATTCATATACCATACAATCCATTCAAAGTGTACATTCAATGGGTTTTGGTTTAATCAGAGATGTGCATTCATCACCACAATCAATATTAGAACATTTGATTACTCTGAAAAGAAAAACTCCTTACCCCTTAGCTATTACCTTTTAATTTCCCTATCCATCCCCTGCAATATATATCTGCTAATCTAATTCCATCTCTATACATTTATTTATATTTACATTTTATATAAATGGAATCAAACATTATGTCTGGTTTCTGCCACTTTTGATAATGCTCTCTTTTTTTATTACAATTGATGAAAAACATTTACATATTACTATTCACTGCATTCCATATTTTGCTTTAGGTGCATTTTATATCAACTACCACCCTATTATTAACATCTTGCAATATTAACATACACTTGTCCTGATTCATTGAAGATTATTCTTATATTTTTGCTGTTAAACACACTCATCATTTGCAACAGGGTTTAATATGCTATGCAGTCCCATACTCCATCCTTTAGGTTTTCTTCTAATGACATACACAACCCTAAACTTTCCTTTCCAACACAATCATAACCCCATATTGGCACTGCTAATTACATTCACTCTGAAGTGCTTTAATCACCTCTGTCCAATTCAAACCTTATTACTATTTCTGTACATATTAAGCCACTCTTGAGTATGTTTGTAATGATTTCCCTAGAGTTTATTATATACATTTTTTAAGGAAATACTGGGGATTGAACCTGGGACCTCATACACGCAAAGCAGGCACTCAACCACTGAGCTATACCTGCTCTTCTATTATACACATTTTTAACTAATCTAACTCTCCCTTATGTAACAATATTCCACTTCACATGTGGTATAGGACTTTCATAACAGAGTATTTCCATTTTCTCCCTCTCCTCCCTTTTGACATTGTTATTCATTTTACTTACTCAATACTATATTAATATTATTTTGAACAAACTGTCATTTAGATCAATTAAAGTAAAAATAATAAAAGTTTTTATTTTAAATTCATTTATCCCTTCTCCAATCTTTATCTTTTCTTTATTTGGGTACATATTTCTGATTTATGCCAAGAGCCAAGAGGAGCTATTTCTCAGGCTTCACCATGAGAACATGGTGGGATTCCAAGAGGGAAAGTCCACAAATGGTGGACTCCCCTAAGTCTATGATCCCTAGGGCTTTCTCACTTTCATGTTAGTCTGCACTCAGCATTCAACAAGAGCTTCTGTTCCAGGTAAGCAGATCTCAGTTGTGTCTATCTGGATATGCTTTTTGTGGTAACAGTTTGCCCTGTGACCTCAATTATCTGAGGGGTCCAAAAAAAGTCATTGTTTTTCAGTTTATCCAGATTTTTCTTGTTGTAAGAGAGTGACACATTCCAAGATCTTTATATATTGGAGCTGAAATCAGAAGTCATAAGTATTTTTTTAAAGGAAATTTTATTGACATTGCTATCAAGACTCAGAAAATGTATTTCTTTACAGAAAGCTAAAAGATAATCAAACCATGTAAGACCTTGTTTTCTTAATAACCACCAGGGGTAGTTAACAGCAGGGTGTGCCCATGAAGTTCCATTGGCTCCTTGTGATAGGCTATACCCATGATCCAATATCACATTACTCCCCATCCTCCCCAGAGATTATACTGTGTGATTGGAAATCCTTAATCTGTTACCAATAAAATTTTCCTATATCCTCTGCCCCTTCTCTGAATATATACACTTTGTGCAAAACCCTGACTTCCCCCAAAGACATTGCTTCATCTGCATCTCTTTTCAAGATCTGGCTATGTTATTTACTATATTCATTTTATCTTCGGTGTATAAGTAGGAAAGATATTCTCCTTGCTTCTTATTACTGCTTCCAGATTGAGACACATCCCTCCTCCCAAAAGACCACTGTTCCCCTGCAGCTTGTGATATTAGAGCATAATTTCTTTTACACCTTTCATTTGCTGTCATCAACATTACTGGTTGTCATTTCTGGAAGAGTCATTCCTGCTTGTTTAAGATTATCCGAATCTAATATTTGATCATTTTAATATACTCCAGTTCAGTCCCTTGAGTCTCACAGTTTCTTATTCCTTTGACCCTTTAATCTACAATGCTCTGCACTGACCCTTCTTCAACCACACACTTTGCCCTTCTTCATCACCTAGACTTTGCCATTACCAAGTGTTCCACCCCCTCTGTAAAGCCAATTTATATCCCACTATCTGATAACCACTTAACTCTCTCTTCTCATTTTCTTTAGTGTTCCAACTCCAAAATTTTCTGACCCCACAAAGACCTTTGATTCATTGATTCTAACAGTTTTCTATTTTTCCCCATCCCCTTAATACTCTTGCTTTCTCGTTAACCAGGTAAGGTTATCATCACTCTACTGAATGCATTCTCAAAACTCCTGACCTCATTGACTGTATCATGCTAGCCTGGCAAAAATACAGGCATAGTTTACTATCATACTATTAGAGAGGGGGAAAAATAAAAATGCAGAAAAAAGGGAGACAACTTCTACATTGATGCTCTGATTAGGTGGAAAGTAAAGAAATGTGGTGCCTAACTAAGTGGAAAAGATATCCTTATAAAGAATATGAACAGTTCACACCTTGAAACAGGAAGAGAAGAAGAAAATATGAGCACAGATTCAGAAACTGGGAGAAAAGAGTGTTTACTATCCTTTATAAGAAATGTGATTGAAAGTAAATATTTAATGTTTTAGGTCACATTAGGGTTAAAGAATAAACTTATACAGTGGAACTAATTAGCATTGCCATGTACCAATTATCCATGGTATGTGCAGGCCTGGAAGCATACAATCCCAAATAGTTGCAACTACCCAGAGTTTGTGGACTGGTAAGATAAATATGACAGGAATTAGACAAAGTAAATAACTATAGAGTGTTGGAATAATTTTTCTCTGTTGATTGACCCATGAGTTCAATTTTAATAGGGAGAAAAATTAAACCAGGCATTGGTGGTATATACAGAAATAACAAGGTCAAAATATAAAGTGATAGCATTGAGAATATTAAAGGTCAAAAGAAAGGTATTGAAGCAATGACCTAAATAAATCCTCTCTCCACACCTAACTGTACTCTTACATTTTCCTAAGGTCTTGGGTCAAACCTGTTCTTTATCCATGGAATTTGCAGTCTTTGCAATGATATATAAGGTTCAGTTTCAATCACTTTGCTGCATGCCTAGCAATCTGGTTTTGTGAAATACTACTTTCTGAATGGAGAATATGTTCTATATGACTCTGCAAAGAATTCAAATTGATTTTTTTTATTTATATTTTTAGTTTATAGAAACAAAACCACATGATTCACAATCTGACTCCAAACTATCTCAAATATGTACATGTAATATAAATCCAGGTTTAGAATTGGGGGTAGAAAGTATGATTCATAAACAGACTTTATTTTAAAAATAAAGCTTTTATGGATATGGTTAAATGTATTTGATCTTATTATGGTATTAATATATAAACTTTAGTGATCATTATTAGTCTAGTTGAAGTCACAGTTCTCATTTCACTTAGCACTTTTAGTTTAAAAATGATTCTAAAGAGAAAGATGAGAACTCTCAAAGGCACTTATACAATTTTTTAAAAGGCTGTACTTTCTAACAATTTTTTAAACTTGAATATGCTTGAAAAATTAAGACATTGAAATGCAAGCTTCATCAAAGGCAGCTTCCCTAGATCTGATTTATATTAGCGCAAGTTCCAGTGGTAATTATTAAAGATGGGTCATTTAACTGGCCTGTAATTAGAACACCAATGAGCAGTTTTCTTAGAAAACATCCCTGTTGTAGACAGACATCTCTTTAGTTTGAAGATTTTAGCCGTAAAACACTGCTGAATATATAAGGCATATTTTTTTTCCAGCTTGAAAAAGGAAAATGTGTATGCAGGTCAACCTAGATAACCCCAAAGGAAAACTGCCCACAGTATTCCAATGCATCTATTTAGGCAATAGATAGAACTGTTACCCTGAGTTTCATAGTTGATGAGTCAATTTTTTATCTGAACAAGATATAAGGAGCTTGATTTTAAGTAGTAATGAGGAAGCAGTTTATAATACACTGCTTCATTTTTCATTGGGCTAAGCTTTAGGGAATGTCAGTTCTTATGATATTGGGGGGAAATGTGTTTGGTAAACAATAATTGAATAAGCATCTAACTTGGAAGTCAGATTCAAAAAATATGAGTCAAATCTCAATAAATCTGTTTTAAATATTTAATACTGTAGAGATACACTTTACATGCTTAAATAAATGATACCATGAAAGGACAATAACAGATTTCGAGCTAAATTATTTACACATGAATTCTTTCTCTCCCTTTCCCTCTCTCTCTCTCTCTCTCTCTCTCTCTTTCTTTCTCTCTCTCTCTCTCTCTCACACACACACACAAACACACACACACAGCTCTGAAAACTGAAAAATAACATCTCAACTCCTTACTGTTTGTGGGGATTTTAAAACATGACCATATTTTCTTTGAGGCTTTTTACCATTGAATGATGGGGTACATGTCTCCTTGTTTTGTTTCAAATCTAAGTCAGATATTGTTTCTTCAACAGAACACAGTGTAAATGACACCATGTGATTTCCAAGCCTATATCATCAAAGGCCATGAAGCTTCTACCTTATTCACTGGGTCATTTGCCCTGGAGTTTTTGCTTCCATGTAAGAAGTCCAACTATCCTAAGACCACACTATGCTATAAGAAAGTCCAAGCCATGTAGAAACACCATATGAAACATCTCTGATTGACAGTCTCAACTAAAGCCAGCCATTGAGCCATCCTTGCCCAGTTTCCAGATGTGTGCATAAAGGAGTCCTTAGAATATTCAAGTTCCCAGCTGTTCCAGTTACCAAAACTATTCGTGTCTTCCCAGTTGGGTTCCCACATAATATGGAACTGAGAAAAGCTATCTTGTCTGAATTCATGACTCCCAGTATGAATAAAATTACAGGAATGTTTGTATGCCCTAAATTTTGGGACAGAACACAACTTAATTAAATAATTAATTATCTATAAAGAGATATTTGCAATCAGTGATTTTCAAGTTCTTTTCTAGCTATATATGTGTAAAGAATATTTGATATTTTAGCCACCACATTTTCTTTTTTCTTCCCTTCATCATAGCACACCAATTAACTTTGGGGGAAACTACTTCTCCCCTTCCTTAAGCAGTCTGTCTCATTTTCCTGATCTCCCTTGGAGCTTCTTAGACCAGATTCTTCCCCTCTTGGCAGCAAAGGGAGAGACACATCTTAGAAGCTCAGCCACAGAGATCTCTCTTATCTCTCTCTTGTGTGCCCATGCTTTAATCTTTAATAGAGTGAACCAGCAATAGATTAAAAATGGTTAGAGTTCATTTACTCTAGAGGTGGCATTGTTATTGTCTTATATAAATCTAGGTTTTCAGCTTTCCATTTGGTCTGCAACCCTCTCATGTCATCATCATCATAATTAGTATAATCTTTAAATAGATTCTCCTTTTGCTTAAATTACTGGACTCATATTTTTTCCTTCTCTAACAACCACATAGCCAGTGTAACACAAGGCCCTTTGACTAGTGACTAGTTGGTTTTATTTTTAAATAATGTGCAAAGCAAAATCATGTGTCCTCTTTTAGAGTGTACATAAAGATGAATATTTTCAGAAGAAATCTTTCTGAAATTTGAATCAATATAGCTAGAAAGAGGCCTTCCATAACACAGAAGTAGGTTGTTTAACAAAATTAACTTCTGTTATTTTCATTGTGTTCTAACATTATTCATCATTATAGTCACTGAATTTATTTGGCATGGCTAATATACTATTTGCTACTGGGTATGCTTTACAAGTGATCATTCTATTTTAAAATCGGATGATGAAGATAGTTTAATTTATGCAAATTAACTTGCAACATGAAGTGCATTTTCCACATAAAGAGATATAAGATTTTCTAATTGAAAGGGAGAGAAAACTCTATTATTTTAAAGGAGTTGCAGAGGTCAGAAACTAAAAAAAAAAAATCCTCTTGATCTAGAAACTAGAGTGGCAGTTCTAGAAACTGCAAGGGAAAAAAAAAATCAGAGCAGGATTTATTAAGATGCATTCCTAGTAAAATCATGCATAATTAGGATCTATTTGAATGTGCTATTTTTTTCCCCAAGGCCTATTTTGCCAGAATATATAAAAATCTTAAACAACACCCTTTCTGCCTGTCTACTACCCAGGCTTTTCTCACAACAACTCAGAAAATGTAACTATAACGATTATCTTGGCAATACTCTCTAAAAGTCTTACTTTATGTAAGTCTAATCCCTTTGGTGTATGTCAGGTATATGCCCTTGTTTTATCTCTCATAGGAAGAAAATTCCTAAAGTATACTTTTTCAAAAATATTGTATATTTTAGTAGTTAAGAGCACCTGTTTCTGTAATCAAAATGCAACCTCTAACATATAAGCTCTGTGGTTTTGTGCAATCCGTTCCGCCTCTTGAAACCTCCATTTCTCATATGTGGGCAAGATCATTAAAGGCACCTTTATATCAGGATATATGCTATGGTTCATTGATATAACCAATGTAAAATTATCAGCACATTGCCTGACATTAGTATGTGTTCAATAAATTTTGCTATAAACTAATGGTATTTGTTATCCTTTAATTAAACAGGTTAATTGGCAGATTTTTTGTTACCCTAAAAAGCCATTTTCTTTAAAAGGATAATATATGCATGTGTAATTCCTTAAAAAAAAGAATATTTATTAAATGTCTACTGTTTTCCAGGCATTGTTGGAACTAATGAAATTTCATAAAGAAGAATAGATCAGGAGTGAAAATATCTAATATGATCATAGCTTGGTGAATGATTTTAAAGAGCAGCATTTTAAAATATCTATTAGGTCATACTAGTTTTTTATTCTCAAGTATTTGGGAGCAGATTTCAAAGAAATAGTAAATGAATAAGAGGGGATAAATTCCTAACCCTCTATTCTAACTTAAAAACCAAAGAACATTGCACATTTTAGCTGCGATAACACTATAAAGCCTCTTTGAATACAAAAGCCTCTAGTGCATGAAGTGATTGATAATGATACTTCTGATGTTGTAAAATTGTAATCTCTCTCTTGTTCAAATGGGATGACAAGGCAACCAATAAATTCCACAATACTGGAGAGGAAGGCCTATGCATGCAGGGGGTCAGTCTGAAGAGAACACATTGCTTTTCTGAGCTTGCTCAAGTACAGACCCAAAATCCATTATCCACAAACATTTTTTTTTTTTTAAGTTTGTTGGAATCTCATTTGACAGCCAAACCTGATGTGAATAATCTGAGGATATTATAGTCATTGCTGAGAATATTCATACTGATATGTTTGAACAGAGAGTGCTGCCACAAACCCTTTTGGAGTATTACACAATATGCAGTCTATACAATGTATTAACTTCAAAAATTGAAAATTGTTAAATTCTGCTCTATATCTGGACTCAAAGGTTCTAGGTAAATAATTATAGACCTGTTTTGGGAAACTTGAAGAGTAGTTTTCCTCTTCCAAATTTGACTTTCCCCATTTCTGTAAGAGTTACCTCTGAATGTGTATATATGCATGTGTATGCAATTTTCTCTTATCTAAAGTTAGTATAAAAAGCTTAAGGAAATTGCATAGTTCATGAAACACAATAAATTGTTTTTTCTCCAGAAAATCCATATCATTCTTAAATTATTTTAATTTTATCAATTTGACAACTTTTTAACTCTCATTTCTAGAATTTTTAGTAAAGTGGATTTGTTTTTATATCTTGAAAATTTGCATTTTGTCTTTTGTAACTAAATCACTCATATTACGTGCCCTTTTTTAAAAAAGAGAATTTTACGTCTCATAGATTTGTGAAATGTTCTTTATATTTGACATTAATAGCTATTTCTCATCATTATTTTATAGCCATGTTATTTAAATTTCCAATTACAGTTAATCACAACAAATACATAGCTAGAAAGACTTTTTTTAAAAAAAAACTCTGCGAATACTTCCTTTAAGGTTAAATTTTGGAATTCCTACAAAAAAGTCAGTTAAATATTCACAAACTGTTTTTCTGTCTTTTATTTATGTAATTGTAAACCTTTGCTTTTTTAAGGCTATTGAAATTTACTTTTATGTAAAATGCGAAATCATAGAATTCTATTTTCCCAAAATAATTAAATTTTTAGAAGTCTTTATTTAGTCCTTATTGAGAGCATTTATTTATTTCATTAAATCTCTGTACCCATTAAGTTAAACCAGTTAATGTTCATAAGCTTTGTATTCATGCAAATTTTGCTCAATAAACAGTATCTGTGAATATGCAATATGGTAAGAGAAATTGGATTTCATATAAAGACAGTGAGAAAGAATGCCAGGATGGATTAGCCAAATCCTTCATTGATGAAGGAGAGGAAACTGCTGACCCATTTAACCATATTTAGCAGTATGATTTCTAAGGTTTTATTTCTAACTCTTCATTTTTTTTTTCTGAATCATTTACAAGTCTCAGTTCCCATGCCAGTACTACCATATCAATTGTTAAATTTTTCCAATTTATTTTAGTACCTAGTATTGCTATCATCTCATTATTTTTTCCCCAACATTTCTTCTCAGTTATCACATTTTATACTTTCAAATACACCTTAGAAGAATAAAATGAATTATAGAGAATTTGATTGAAATCTCTTTAAATTTATTAACTAATTCAGGGAAAACCAACATCCCTACATGATTTAGTACACAAATATTCATATTTTTATGTCACTGAGGAAATGTTAATATTTTTACTATGCGTGCTCTACAGGTGCTATTAAATTTGTCTCATATATCGTATTTCTCATAATCAAAACTATTATTATTACTGTTATTTTAGCTAATTAATATAAAGAAGTTATTTTTCTTACCAAGTGTATTAGTTGGGGATCTATAGGGAAACAGAATCAACAGGAGCTATCTGTACATAGTATGAGATTTTATAAAATTGTCCTACACAAACGTGGGGTTGCAGGAATCCAAATTCCATAGAGCAGTCTGCAAACCAGGAGCTCCGATGAAGGTCTTTGATTAGTTTCCGGGAGACACTGATGGTCTGAAGTAGAGATCAGAATTCTCTCTCCGTATGCTGAAATCATTCCCCCTTTTAATGTCTTCAACTGATTGGATGAGACGTCACTCATGTCTGATGGCAATTGTCTTAGTTCATTGTGGATGTAACCAGCCATCTATGCAATCAACTCACTGATGATTAGAGTCCGCGAAATGTCCTTGTATTACAATTAACCCAGTGCTTGCTTAACCAAAAACTGGGCACCATTACCTGTCCGAGTTGACATGTTAGCCTAACCTCACGCCAATGTATACATTAAACCTACAAAATATTTTATTTTATATCTAGTAAATTTGCTCAATGTTTTATGTTTCCCTGTGAAATGTAAAATAGCACTTTCTGCTCTACAGCTATTTCTTTTGCTTTGTTTCACATACTTGATTATTATGGCTAAAACTTCCAAAATACTTTGTTAAAAAAATAACAACAACAAATAATGATGGGCATTTTAACTCCATCCTGATGTAAAAGGGAAAGACTGAAATGAATTGCCACAGAATATACTAGTTTAAGGAAATATTTGTCCTACTAAAAATTTCAGTAGTGAATGACATGAGACTATATCAAAAGATTTTAAGGATTATTCACCCTTGTGCTATGTCTTTCTTTTCCCCTTGACCTAGTGCACTAGTGCCGTTGTTTAGGAGGTTATACACACACATACACATGTATATATATAAACCAATATCAATTAAATAATAGTGTATCATGACCATTGAGAATTTACACACACACGTGAACGTCCACATACACTCAGGGGCAGAAAGCTTTTGCTTCTATCCCTCCGCTAGAAGAAGTAGGTCTTTGCCTGACATTAGAGCAAGGGGTTTTGTTGCCATAAGTCCTGAGGTCCAGTGGCTAAAGTCTTTTGCTTCATATAAGATAAGGGTCTGAGAGGTGTTTTTAGCTCTTTTTATTCTGTTTTTCCTGCTTTTGTTGGTTTTGCATTTTCTGTTTTGTTTTTTGGTCCTCCACTGGCAGTTGATCAAATGGGGGCATGCTTGTGCACTGAGGTGGACAGTCTCTCCTGCTCTAGCCACTTCTGCCTACTGCTCTCAGTTATTATAAAGTGATATGCTCTACCATATGAAGCTTAGGAAAATTTTTTTAAATGTTAGCTGCTTCTATGGCAGTCACCTCATCCTCCCATGCTCTGCCAAACTTGTAACATTTGTGTGTTCCATCTCTCTTCACCGAGGTTTGACTTCCTTTGGAATTCAGTTCTCTTAGCTGCATGGTGACCTCAGCTCTCTAATGAGTTCAAGAAAAGTTATGAATTTGTGGATTGTCTGGAATTTTCTCATCATTAAGACAGAAGCAATATTGTAACTTTCTGTATCTGAAGTAAAATTGGAACTCCGCCCATTTATGGCATTGTTCATTATAATTTAGCAACATATTCTCTAATGTTCACTGGGATTTCTTTTTAGAGCCATGGTTATGTTTAGAAAGGTGGTGCTTAATTCCAAAATACATGGGAATTACCTACTTTTATATGTCTATAGCTATATAGATAAATACTTCTAGCTTAATTTTACTGTGCATTTCAGTCTTTTTATATTTGTTAAGACTATCTTTTTATATCATTATATGGTTAAATTTCATAATTGTGTTTTTGTGTTTAAATAACCATTCTCTCTATATATAAACATACATATACATGTGCAATTACATAAACACACATTCAGGGATTGTCGTCATAATCCAACAATCAGGTAAAATTTTATATGTGGACAATTACCAGTTTTCATATATGGTTTTGTTTTGTAGATAAAAAAGTCTACATATCATTTACTGAATTAACTACCTGAGTGCCTTATTAAGCACATAAGTACAGTTATATACTGGGTAAAGCATAACATGCTTATGGTTTGTAAGAGATATCACAAAAAATCTGACAATTAACAGAATTTCAGTTTCTACCTGGCACACACAAATTTAAAAAATAATATAATATGGATTAGTCCTTGAAACCAACTTCATTCCTCAGTTTCCTGTGGTCAGTTAGGAGCCAAAAAATCTTTTTTCCATACATTCAAGTGGAGTTTATGTGATTGGCAACCAAAATGTTTCTGCGTCAAATAACTAGACTGCATTTGAAAACCACTTTGTAATTATTTTGGTTTCCTAGGCTACTCAAGCAAATGCCATGCAAAATATTTTGTTTAAACAATAGGAATTTAATGGCTCATGGTTTTGAGACTAAAAATCCAAATCATGGCATCATCAAGTCAATATTTTCTTCACAAAGATTAGTATTCTTGGGCTGAATCCTTAGCTTGTCACATGGCAAGGCTCTTGGCGGCCTCTTCTGGCCTCTCAGTTCTCTTCCAGGTTCCATTGATTTCAGCTTCTGGCTGCTCTCCTTGTGGTTTTTGTCTCTAAGTCTGAATTTCATTCTGCTTATGAAGAACTATAAGATTAAGACCCATCCTGATTGAGTTGGAACATACCTTAACTGAAGTAACCTCATCAAAAGTTCTATCTACAATGCGTTCAGGCAGATAGGAAGGGGTTAAGTTTAAGAACATATTTTTCTAGGGTACATACAGCTCCACATCATCACAGTAATTAAGGTAACCATACAATTTATCATACAAGTTGGGTCACTTGTGAGAAAGAAAGGGAATGCTATTGGTAATTTATACTTAAAAATAGGCAGAAACCCAAGCTGTTCAAGGGAAACTGAAAATCTGTTTATTCTACCTGTAATCAACTTTAAATCACCCCCAAGATTAGCAAAAACATATTTTGCTCCTGCTTCCAATAATATGCCCCTGCATATATTAAACACAGGTATGGACAAGTAGAAGTTGAATAACTTAAGAAACCTTGATTCAGATGAAATCATACACAAGACATTTATCTTTTCTGATTCCTAGTTCCTCTTATTCCACCTTTAAAATACAAGTTAGCATTCTTTCTAATAAACTCCCTTGGTTATTAAAAACCAATACTCTCCAGGCATACCACTGTTCAAGCTGATCCTTGCTTTGTATGGAGTTAGGATAGGATACCATTAAGATCTTTTCAAAAATTCAATTGAATAGGTCAAGAGTTATTTTGAAACTGCACAAATGGAAACCAAAGAATGGAATCAATAATATGGTAGTTTATCATATGAAAAATTAAGTGATATATGAGTTTAAACTAAAAATAAAGTACCATAACAATTGGATAATTAAAAGCTTAAAACAGGCACTGTTTTAGGATATAACTAATTTAATCTCAGAATCACCATCACTATATTTTAAAACTCTAAGGGTCCCATTCTTATAGAATCTCATGTGAATGGCGCCCCTAGGGTGGTGCAAATCTGTGGTCTTATTTAATCTTCCTAAAAATCCTATTGAGTCACCATTCCTATTATTCAGATTTCACAATGAGAAAAAAATTTGAATAACTTATTCAAGTAATTCATGTTGTGAGTGGGAGAGCCTGGATACAAACCAATGGACTCTTTCCAAAGCATATAACTGTAACAGATTCATTCATTCAACAATTATTTATTGAGCACCTCCTCTGACCAGGACACAGTAATAAGCACTGGGGTTATGATTGGGATTAGTTGCCAGAACAGATATAAAAATACACACATAATCAATATATATTTAGTTGGATATACAAATATTCCATATATAATTAGTTGGATTTCTATCTATCTATCTAATTTATCACCATCTATTTCCATAATAATGTATTTAACTGAAATTGTGATATGTGATTGATTCAAAGGGAAAGTGATGAGTGCTAAAACTATATAATAGAAGGAAATTACCAAAATAGGGTTGGTGTGGTGGGGAGGTTTGCATCCTTTAACATCAAAGAATTAGAAGAAACTATACATTAAAGTGTTTTTGTGTTATTGCACATTTGGGGCTTGAAGGAGAAGTAGTGGTACGGGGTAGATGATATCAAAATTGACAGGGTAGCTGGGCCACAATATTAAGTGTGAGATGAACCTGGAAACATATTTAGAGGTCAGATTCACATAAAGATCATTAATAGTTTCCCATCAAACGTAGCCTGCTTTACTAACTAACTATTTCATTAGTGGTAAAACTGATGATAGATGTGTCAATGTGAGGCTAAACCTAAGTAAATTAATTTAAATGAGATTAAAGCAATTTTTGTTGCACACCTAACTCTATATCAAATTCAGAGCTCATAAATTAGGGACATTATATCAACATTTTGTTTATCTTATTCCCAGGAAGCATTTCTTTGCTCCAGCAAACAATTTGTTATCAGTATATAAAAGGGAATTACTTGACAATATTTAATAGTGTTATGTAAATATATCCTCTGTTCTGAGACCTTGATTGTAATTCAAAATATAAGTATGTGATATTTTAACCCAGAGTTAAGCTTACTATTGTGATGGTAACCACTCCATTCTCCTCTGTTTAATATCCATAAGAAAATCCTTGTAACTGCCCTTTGCTCTGGATACCCTTATTCCAAATCCTTGTGACTCACCCTGGTTTGGTACCTACCCCATCCTGTTCAGGCCCTTAATGTTTATTAATGAAGGAAGCTGTGTCAGCCCCACCCCAATTATTCATCAGCATTGTGATGTTATAAAATATTAAACAGTTCGAAGATGCAGTTTTGAGCCAGGAGACCACTGTGCTCCTTTGCTTGCACAAACAAATAAATTCTTTCTCTCTTTGAAACACCGGTATCTCAGGAATAGGTCCTTAAGGTACATTGGGAGGAAATGAATTCACATTTGCTCAGTATCAATATTTAGGAATTTCATATAGGAAGTGTATAGAGTTTAGACATTCATATGATGTTTTGCAATCTTTTATTTTCTAATATTTCTGTTTTAATGTAAAATATGAAATATTACTTAGAAAAGCAAATTACATCTGAAGAAACTATCAACATAATTGTGGGAAGCAAATCTTAATGCATGCATACTCATTTGGTTTTGGTTTATGTTTTGGGATTTGATAATGGCTTTATATGAATGTAAAGTGGAATTCTAAGATCATTTATTAAGTAAGAAGAAATGCCATACAAATTATTATTTGTCATAAATTATATATTATGGTAAAAAAATTTTGTTTCTTGAATCTGTAATTTGAAGAAATCAATTATTTCTTTTATGACTAGCTCAAGATAATAACTGCTAAATATTTCTATGTGTTGTCATAGCCATTAATTTCCTAATTTATATAGTATTTTTATATTAAAATAAGAGAGAAAAAGACTTTTCTGTTTCTTTATAATAATTGCCAGACTGCATTAGTAGCTCTTGAGAGAGAATAATATGAAAACGCCAGTAAATGGCATTATCTTTTTCTTCCTCAAAATTTTTTTACATAATCAGAATTTATTCCAATATGCAATACATTGCCTGAAATAACATGTTTCCTTATGATTGTTATTTGAAAATCTTCCTATAAAAATCCATGAAGGTTTCCTTCATCTTTTTAAGCATGTATTATTAACCTTTGTAGGAGTCAGGCCCTGAAATCTTGTTAGCCACAATACATACTGACTACAATTCATTTTTAAATGCATTCAGTGATTCAGTTCATTTTTCTTTTCTAATACAAATTAGAAACAGATTATTGGCAATTTTGTGCATTGTCAAAACACTCAATGACTATAATTTGTTAGATTTTCACTTTAAATACAGAAAGATAGAGTAGGCTTGAAGAAAATACATCAATGGCTATTTTTCAGGAAGATTATGAACAATGTGTGGTTTATAGAAATGTAATTCCTTGATAGTCTAAATTCTTGTATAGAATATCTTGCTTTAGGTAATTTATTAAATACCAATTTAAAAGAAAATACATGTATAATGTGTAACATTCTATTATAATATTTTTCAATGTTATCCATACTTTATGCAATATTTTTCAGACTTCCCAAATAGCTTGTATTCCTAGTATATGTGATGCACGCTAATATTTTCTCTTCTGTACTGTTTTGTTTGGTCAAATGTTTGATGACAAACCAAATTAATTGTGTGTTGAATGCCTAAAATATTAGTAGGTCCTTGATAAAAATATGTGGAACTGAATTGAGTTGAATTGAACCATGAGTGTTATTGTAATATTCTACTTTTCATGTTAATAATATTTTGACTGTCCAACCATATGTCTAATCATTCATCCATTCGTCTACTAATCTGAAATAAATTTATTGGCTGTTTTCTGGAGAGATACATAGAAATTAAGGAATTTATATTATATTATATATTATATATAATATCCTTACATAAAAGAAGTTAATAAATTTAATTGATTTAAAAAAAGGCATGAGGCATGAAAAGAAAAATGACAATAAAAATAATATATTTAAATATTTGTTTTTATGTGTATTGGAGCCACTTAGGATTATGGGTGAAATAATTTTAAATCAAAGGAAAGAAATCAGTAAAATCTATTGTAGTAAAAATATTCACTGTTGAGAAAAAGTAGATGATATTCATTCAACATTCAAGAAATATTTATTGATCACCTAATAAAACTTTATATTCTCTAGTCTATTTGGTCAATTCACTTGTTTAGTTCTATTCAAAGAATCAAATATTATTTAGTGATTCTATTTACTGCTAAACCAGAAGACTTCTTCTTCCTATTTTTTTCATACTTTAAGTAAATGCTTTTGGTTTAGGCTAATTTGGTTCCCTAATTATTGAGGAGTTTTGGGTAATGTTTTTTTCACTCTATGAACGGCATTGGCCTAATGCTTAAAACTTCTATACATTTAACTCCTAAATAAAATGCAAAAATTATAATTATTATTAGAAAATAAAATGAGATATTTTGATTTTTTTAAATGTTACCTGATTTATTTTTTATCTCTGTGCTAAAATTCTGAATATTTTTTAATGAAGGTAGTATCTTTGCACATTGTAGCATAGTGCTGCAATTTCATTAGTGTAACAACATAAAACATTCGTAGTTCATCAACACATTCAGTGGATAATATAATTGGCTTATTTCTAAAGAGTCATTGGCTCTATGGATGATTTAATCTTAAATCTAAAACTCTCTGAGGAAGTTCCCTGGCATATTGCATAACTTAATTAGTCTCTTTTTAATTTAGGTTGTAGATTTCCTTTCCTATTTTTCTTCCTTTCTAATTTTTAGCTATATCTATTTTGGAAATATTTAAAGCAACTTGAATATAGATGCTTCTGTTATTTCTTCTGACTCCATCCTCTTGTGATTGCTTTTGAGATCACATGTGCCCAGGTGTATTAGTCAGCCACAGGGTGCTGATGCAAAGTACCAGAACTCTGTTGCCTTTTATGAAGGGTGTTTATTTGGGTAGAAGCTTACAGTCACAGGCCCTAAAGAGCCCAACTCCAGGTACCATAAGAGGTACTTTCTCACCCAAAGTCATTAGCCACATGTTGAAGCAAGACGGTGGACAATGTTTGCGAGGTTTCAGCCTTCCTTCTTTCTCTTAAAGCTCTGTGGTGCCA
>JAQZBX010024442.1:0-30167 GCA_029593785.1 Cabassous unicinctus
CTCCCTTCCTCCCTTCCTTCCTCCCTCCCTTTCTCCCTATGTCTGTATATTTTTGGTGGTGGTGTGGGGGGCACAGAATGCAAACATAAATAAAACCCAGTGACATCCCAGCTATTTTTTCACAAAGCAGAATGAGATTTCTGCCAGATAGTACACCACAGAGTTAATAAACAGGAGCTGTCAATGGCTTGATGTTGCTTAAAAGGTAGAATAGTTCCTAGTATTTATTTGCGTGGAGAGACACAAGCCATAGCAGAAGTCATTTATTCCCTAGACATTTGATTTTTAAAAAAAGAAAATCCTAGTAAGATACATTTTTATGTTTGAAAATCATCTTTTTCTTACCTGTTAGTGCCAGAGAACAAGATAAAGTCCTAATACTATTGTCTCCTTTTGCTCTAGGAGACTCTAGATAGAAATGATAAAAAAAGGATTGAAAATATTTTTTGGAAATTTGGTTTATAATTAGCTATGCTATTGACTAATTTTAGTATTGCCTTTGTCTTTAATAAATGGAACCAAGAACACCCTTTAATAAAAGAACTGAGAACCGCCCCCAATCCATGAATTAATAGATTAGTAAAGGTCCAGGCTCTAGATCCTCGCATAATCACCATTCTTATAAGTAATCGAGGATAAACTATTGAGGAAAACTTGTATTGCAAACATCTAAAAAACGGATAAAGAACATTACATCTGTTTTACTCCCAACCCTGTTGTAACTCATGGGTAGTAAAGTCAAATCTCTACAGGGACCAAGCATTAGAGAAAAACAAACAAATATTTAATGAGCACTTGACATAAATTAACTCATTTAAACTTCCTAATAACACTATGAATTAGGTGCCTTCATTGTTGCCATTTTATAGGTAAAGAAACTGGGAAGTTTAAGGAAACAGATAAGTGTTGGTCTATATACTTATCTCCAACCAACTTGGTTATGTGATCGTCTGGTCCACTGTGGGAATGTAGGGGGTGGTAGGCTTTCCTATTTGCCAGAAGAAGGATGACCTCCAGGTCACCATGGTTTAGATGACCACCTTGGGAAAGTTGCTTATACTTTCTGTGTATAAAGGACATTTTTGATAAAAGGTCAACTTTATAGTTTTGTTGTGAAGATTAAATGACAAAATGTGTGCAACCATCTAATAAGATGCCTGGCACCTAAGAGGCCCTAGTTAATCACGATTGCTTTTTTCTTCCTCCACACCTCCCTGAAAAAATGCTTTTAATAAAACATCAATTATTCATTTGTAATAACTCATATTAGCTCATCTATTTAATTTTACCATCTCAAACATTGTTCTCAGTATTGCCGATTAGATTACTTTTCTTTTTTCCTCTTTGTTCCCACATCCCCCTTTTGCATCATTTTAACATCTGTTTTTTTAATAGAAAACTTTACCCACTATGTTGTTGACAATATTGGCTATGATGTTGAAGCAAAAACATGTTTCACATTTAAACACTGAATGGTAATTCAATTGTAATATCCTTTGTACTATCAATTAAGTACAGCCTATAAGGTATTACAAATTATCTTTGAAATTTTATTTAAAAATTAATATATGTGAATATATATTAGTTTTGTGCACAATATATATCTATAGTCCACATAAATTGCTATTATGTGTATATAGAAAGCTATTAATTATGATTGTATGTGTTGTTAGAATCAAATGCAGAAAGAATTTTAAAAAAATCATAATCCTCATGCCTAAAATAGACCAAGATCTTACTTCATATGCATCCCATTTAATATGTTTTGTGTTTTATTAATATAATGTTGTGCTAAAGTAAGAGACTGGGATGATTCTAGAGCATTAAAAAATATCTGACTTCTTTAGCCTTTAATTTTAAGAATATTAAGAGAAAAAATTTGAAAGTCAAAGAAACAAAAAATTATTTGCATATAACTTTAAAGAGCTTTGTGGATTCAATTAAGATATTTCTTTAACTGTAACCATATAATTACCTTTTCAGCTTTTACTATTTCTTGCTATATTATTTACCAGCATGAGAGAAAGAAAGATTGAGAGAAAGAGAAACACTTCTATATTATAGGTAGCTATGATCAGTAAATGAAACCCACATTAGAGTTTTAGGAGTTAAGATACTGATATCCCACATAGATTGCACAAGCAAAAGAGATTTCACTACATTTTTTGTTTAGCAGTAAGGCAGAAATAAAAAGAATATAAAATCCTGGGTTTGATTGATATACCAACACGATGATTAAACAGAGCTGCAAGTAACAGCTGTAAATAACATCAGGTACTCCTAAAGCAGAGCCACCTTCTGCAAAGGCAGAATTATTATGTAATTATATCTACTTTTCCAAGTTACAAACTATTCCCTGGCAGGGATCCACTTCTTCATTCATTACGATTCAATATAATTTGAGCTGCTAAGGTAAAGTGTCTCCCGGCAGGAGACTGCAAATGAATCCTGCTGATGCTTTTATTACTACCGATTCATACTGTTCGGCCCAACAATCAAACAACTCGAGCGCTTGGGGAAGCGTTAGCAAGTGGTTTATTTTGAAATAGAGCAGAGAACCACATCAGGAGGAGAAAAACTGGAAATCTAGTAAGAGTCATACCAACATGCAATCAGTTTGCGGTACCTGTATCAGATTTGATTGCACACAATTGTCCAATTCTCTAACTAGTTTACATCTTCAATAAAAATTGTAAAATTCATTACCAACAAAAATGAGAAATGAGTTATTGGAGGATTGATATGTTCTTTGGTATATATTCTTTATACTGTTTGTTCTTTTTGTTTTTAGTTTTAGTTTTGTTTTGTTGTTGGATTTTTATATTTTCTTCTTTTTTGTGTGTGCATCAAATTTAAAGTAATAGCAGGTTAGAATTTTACTTCATCAAAACGCCATAATTATCTTCATTTGAGCACCTCTGGAGAAATTATATCTTATATGTTATAGCTATAGTTATATAGTTGGTAATTTCAGAGACTCGCAATACTGAATACTCAAATGGCTATACCATTTTGATTCAAATAGTCTTTCTATTCTCTTATATGTATATTTAATTAACAAACACTATGTAAAATATCACCTTTAAACATCTACAGACACTTCCTGTGTTTATGCCTGTGAATATATATATGAATATGTGTATATACATATGCATATTTATATCTATCTCTATTCCTATCTACATGCACACACACACATAAACATTCAGAACCTTAAAAAAAAAAAAAATCGGGACCCATTCCAAATTAGTGGTCTTTAATGTGCATCTCTGCAGGGAAGGTGAGATGGCTTCTGAAAGGAAGTAGAAGGAATTACAAAGTCAGCATCTGGAAGAAAGCTCCGTTGTTCTTGGTACTGATTATATCCAGTAATAGGAAGGTTGTGTAATGACTGCAAGTTCCAGACACAAGTTTCCAAGCCCACAAGCAAAATAATGAACGAGTGTTTACTAAAAACATTTTAATGCAAGTGTACTTTATTTCTACTCTTTCAAAGTGCTGTGCAGACTTTTCTTAGAATCTCTTACTAATGCTAATAAAAGCAATTTAACTAAAATTCACACACAACTGTTGAGTGAAAGTTCTCCTTTGACCCTATAGTCTCTGCAAACTATTTGAAGGACAAGGCCTTCAGCTATGACAGTTAAATATTCTTCCACGGTAAGGTAATGGGTTTCATTTCAGCTCTCAGTCATTGAAGCCAAGCTATGCACTGACTTGCAAAGCCAGCAGGCTATTTCAACTTCTCTTTCATGTATGTCCAACTGCTTTTAAGTAAAGAAAGGGGGAAAGAATGTGTGATCATTTACAATAGAATTCACATTGCTAAAGTTTAGAAAAAAAAGATATTCGCAGTAATAATTATGGTTCATGTAATTTACAGATTTTGAGTTAATAATTGATATTTTTCAACTACATAAAAAAACCTTTCTGCCATCACCATTAACTGACAAAGTAATTGCTGTTTTATTGACAATATTTTTAGGAAAACAGGTAAAATTATAACAAAATATTAAGACTTCAACGATGGGATATAAATATCTGTCTAGAAATAGCTTCCATTACTTTCTAAGTGTGAAAAGACATAATTCAGTCATGGATGTCTTTTTTTTTTTTTAGCACAAGAAAGATAATTACCCTTCATGGGTGAGGCATTTGATTTATTCTACTGAGATTCATTTCATTTCATTGTAAATTGAACTGTTTAATACAATATTTTCAATACTACCTGATACTGAAGGGACATCTGTGATAACTAAGAGAGTTGATAGATCAGTTGGATTCAAATTAAGTATGATGTTTATAATTATTTTCATAAGGTGAGCTGTCACTTTGATATCATTTAATCTTTTTCCTTTCTTATGACCTTCTAATTTAACCAGAAAGCATAATGTAATTCCAACTCCAAAGGATACACTGTATAAAATTATACCCTACTATTCAGTTTTTGTTCATAATTGATTGGCAATACAGTTTTAATTTTATATCTTATCTGCTATAGATCTAAAAAGACTTATAATTTGACTTGATTATTTTGAGATAGTATTATATAATTTCAAAGAGTTTAGGTTTATATGCAATTTTTTTAAATGAATGACAGCCAAAATAGATATGAAATGAGATCAATGTATTTGTTGATTTGTAATATTTTAAATGTAAATAATTAGAGCAAAGCCCTAAACAAGAGACTTAAAATCAATGTCATATTTTTAATTAGAGCAAAGCAAAGAACAATTTTTTTCTGAAATTTACCATTGTGCTTAAATTCATTGTAAGCTGTCTCTAGAATGCAAGTTTATTATTTATACAAAGTTCAAAATGATTACAGGTACCTTCAACTAGCCTTAATATCCCATCTTTTTTACCCTCTTTTAAATACTGCCAGTCAATATTATGTATAATAGTACACTTTCAGAAAGTTGAAATCTTTGCTGTGATGCACATTTAAACTGCTCATTAATGCAAGTTTAAAGGTATATAGCTGCCTTTGTTCCATGGATCTAAACTATTATAGTATACAATAAAAACCAAATAATCCCGTGAATGAAGGTGACCATGTAATATTTTATTTTAGCTATCACAACCTGTAAGAATAAATGTAGTATACAATAAAGATTAAATGGCAAAACAAAAACAGAGGTCTAATTATGAGATGATACTAAAGGAAATAATGTAGAGAAACACAAGCTAAAAGTCCTACCAAAATATCCAAGTTAGACTGAGCCTTGGCATCTGAGTTTCCAGGCAGTGAAAATTAAAAGACAATATGACAACCCATCATCATCACCATCAAAACTGTTCAGTGAGCGATTTCAAAGGTTATAGGGGTTGTGTTAACTACTTTACATTGTTGGCATTTTTTCATTTATTCTTCATATCAATCCTATCAGGAGAGTAACATGTCTATTTTACAGATGAGGAAACTAAAGCTTAGGCCAGAAACTTGTCCAAGATTGAGTTGAGATTTGAAGCCATATCTATGTGATGACTCTTATCCTTTTCCACACTGTATACATGGATTCACAATAACTATTCTTCATAAGACAGAAGCATTCTCCAGTTCATCTTTATTGGTGGGGAACAATGTGAATGAAATAGCAGATCAGCTCCTCTACAAAGCCCTGAAGTAAATTTAAACGCCAGATTGTAAGACCTGCTTTAGATGTATTCCTCCATGTGAGGCAGGGGTATAATGTAAAGATAACTTTCTGTAAAAACATTCTATGAGGAGCCAAAAAAATAATGTACCAAGTATACAACTCTCAAATAGTCTGGCTTTGTTTAGGGATAACATTATGAAAGTGAAATTTTTAAATAACTGGGCTTTTGATATAACAAAATTTATAACAAAAGGCAAATATAACAAGTTTGAAATAATAATATTTGTCAAATAACCTAAGTATAGGTATTATGTCCACCCATATATTGTCGATATTTAAGCAAAGTAAATTATCAGTTAAATATCCATGACCATCTGTTACAAAATAATTCTCTATATAGCTATATGCATTAATTAGCCTGCTCTATTGCTTTTAAGTTAATGAAATACAAATATGTTATCCATGAATAGACCTTACAGCAAGATTCCTGACTCTTGTTAGCTGCCAGTTATTCATTCTGTCAGTTGCCTATTGAAGCCACTCTTTTTAAGGGGCAAGGAAAATCAGTATCAAAATAAAGCAATATACTTAACTCTGTTCCAATAGGAGGGGGTGTGCTTCCAGATGATCCACAAATATTCTATAATTTCTTGTCTTAGAAGTGAAGGAAGCAGGCTATGAAAACTCTATTATACCTTTGAATTACTCATAACAGAAATTAAAACAAGCTACTCATGAAATAGCTTCACAGAGAATAGCAAATGAAAAATTTGTCTTATAAATTAAATTGACTAGGGGATTAATGTTATTTGAATTATAATTTGTTGTTATATTTTCAAAATCATCCAGAGTTTCAAGGAACTCAACATCAGAGAAACCTTGTTTCTCTCCAACCATGCCATCTGCTCTCTGACCACATCCCCATCTTCTCAGCTAATTTCCTTTTCCAACTCTTAGCCCAGGGATCTCACACTTCTATTTTGTACTTGCATCATTCAGTTTTTTACCACTAAATTCTGCTTCTTTTATCTGGGAAGAGAAGGTAATGATGTTGGCCCTTATTTGATGAAAAGAACACCTTTTATTTAAAGAAAATGAACCAGGGATGTTTCATAAACACATTTAAAGTGAAGATACAGGGGAACGGATAGCTCAAGTGGTTGAGCACCTGCTTCCCATGTACAAGGCCATGGGTTTGATCCCTGGTACCTCCTAAAAAAAAATAGCAGATACATACTTTTAAAGCAAAAGTATTTTAATCAACCAATTAGACAAGAATTAATTCCCAATGCAGTCAGATTATGCCATCTAACAACATAGGATATGGGTAATGGTGTTAATGTTGTGTAGGAGGAGTTGCTTGTGTTTACCATGTGTGTTGCAAATAAATGGAATGCATTATTAGCTGTGATAAATGACATTTTGTCCACAATTCTTCCTTCAATCCAAGCCCTTGTCATCACTTCTTTGTATACTTCACTACCTAGCTGATTTTGGCTTGGTCATATGATTTGCTCTGGGGAGACATAAGCTATGCTGTAAGATTAAAGATTTTAAAAGTGCTTGTACAATGTGTCTTAGCCTCTTCCACTCCTACTATTCATCTAAAGAAAAGTTTGCTCCAGTTATTCACTGCCCCTTCAGACTGGATCCAAGAATGAAAGACAAGACATGGAGCTGACCTGAGCCCAAGGGATAGCCTGAAACCCAGCCCAGCCAGCTGATTCCAGAAGAAACTCAGTAAACATGCAGACACATAAGTGAGAAATAAATATTTGTTGTTGCAGGCCCCTGAGTTTTGGAGCTGTTGGTAAGAAACATTATTATTGCAATAGCTGACCAACAGGGTTGCAGACAAATACGTTGAAGTGAGTAAAATGGGAGAGGGGGCGAGGCTAATGATGATTAAAGTCACCATCAATAGCATGCAAGTTTGAATAGTGAATGAATATTAATATAAATTCAGTGGGACTGGGCCAAGGTTTGTTGAAGTGGAAAAGATGGTATAAAAATGGTAAGTGTCCAGAGGAAATAGCAACTAAAATAATCCACTAAAAGGACTTGTAGAAATCGCATATCACATATGATGCATTTATGGAGAACAAATGAAAATAAGGCAAGAGGAAAAAAAACACATGATATAAGCAAGTGTAAATAAACTACTATTATAAGTTCACAAAGATAAGTAGCTCCTTTCCACACACAATTCTTAGTATGTATCTTAGATTTTCAACATTCCTTTAATTTGGAGTTGTTAAATTTGGTAGAGGCATAAAGCAAGATTAGAATTAGGTCTAGAAACATATTTTATTTCATAAAGAACTAATAGCAAGAAACTTTTATGTTAAGACAAAATGATATTATCTAATGCTTATGTAGTAAACTTTTGCCATGTCACTTCCCCTTCAAAACAAACTAGCAAACAGAAAACTATTTGTGCTAGTGGGTGCATCTATTTATAAAATTTATCCATAAGTATTTATACTTTCTATCCCTGTATAACCATATGAAAATTACAGACCATTTATTACATGAGGTGAATAATTGTTAGAATTTCTAATTTTCTAGACTTATAGTTTTATGTGTAATCACATCTTTCATCTGCCAGTTTTAAACTTAAAAATATACACTTTCATTTTGTAAAACTAAATTAAACCTTGGAGAAGATATAAGCAATGGAATGCAAATGGGGTATTCTTTTGTGCTCTTATTGTGTAGTGTTTATTCACATTTCACCTTGTTATCTATAAAACATGAGAATGCCTAAGTAAGCACTGCACATCAGTCTGACAAGTTGTCATCGTGCTCAGGCCAATGTCGGGATTGTGATTACTTGGTGTGTCAAAAGCATTTCAAGTGGATTTTTGAAAAATCTCAAAACTCTGTGTTCATTCTCCAAATCATAGGATTTTCTCAGATTTCCAAGGGAAAGGTACATTCAAAGATTTGAGGCAATGTAATTAAGTGGAAATAAGTCTCTGCCCAGAATAAACTCGAGTCCCTTCATTACTGGATTTCACTGTTAAATCAGAAGAGATTAACTGCATTGATTTAAGAAAGGAGGTACAAAAATATAATAAATAAATCGCAATGTAGCTAGAAAACCTCCATTGTGTATCTTTGTCAGAACAGAGGTGCTGGTATATGTTTACAGCTCCATTGCTCTCATTGATGAAGTTGAAGAACATTACCTTGAAAAAGTACCCTTTGAGCTTTATTTCCTTTTATAAAGTTATGAAAAATGCTATCTTAAAAATCGATGTTATTGAGAGGTGGATTTCACCTAAAAATAATTTTTTAACAACTAGACCTGACTGAAAGAAATGAACTTCCATATGAAGTGATATTCTTCCAAATTTTAGAGGTATTTGTTAGAAACTTTCCATTTTGAAAAGTGTTTGGGGATCGCATACATGTCTAAAATTAATACGTTTTTTGTAAAATACAATATTTTGTTATGTTTAATACTTTCACAGAAAAGCTGGTGTCACTGATAGTATAGTCTATTAGTTTAAAATAAAAAATAACTGTTCAGATTTTGCATCTGAAATTATGGATATTTCTTTAAGGGAATTTCATTAATTTTAAGTTATTTCCTTTAGATCATCCCCGATACTACCTGCCCTCCCCACCACCACCTACTTACCTACTACCTAACATCTAAGTAAGGTTTTTAAGCATGGTTGTATGTATATGCGTGTGTGTCTGTGTGTGTGTTTGTTGGTTGTTCTAAGTATTTTATATGATGCATTCTATTATTTTAATGCTAAATTTTAAAATGCACATTTCTACAGTGAAATATAAGCCAAATAATAAAGTTGTTGTGTTTATTTATTACATTGACAATGTTATGTTCTTTGTTTTAAAACATCTCAGGATATAAACATTTCTAGTTGTTCATTTTAATAACTTCTCTTTAGTTTTAATTCCATTCCATATGAATTCATCACTTTGTTATACAAGGACCTGACAAGAGAGAAAATATCTGGCTATTGGACAGGAGTCAGTTCTGCTTGCCAATAGCTTAAAGCTTTGGCATCAAATTCACACTGTCTGTTCACACGTTTGAGCATAACTATCACTTTCATGAAAAGACATTTAAATCACACTTTGCATTTGGTTTTGTATAATAGATTGTAAAATGATTTTTATCAGTTGATCTGGTTGGTTTGTGTTTGTCTCTTTAGATTTCCTGACACTTTGGGATTTAAAAGATTTACTTATAAATTCTCTTTGCTCTTATACAAGCAATAGTGATTTTATTTTATTCACTGACATGCACTGAGAATAGAAATTGGGTAGGGGGTATTCTTTCTTAAAGGTAAGATGCATAAGCGCTATCTAAACTTCTCTTTCTGAGTGCTGAAAAGAATTCTAAAAGTCTCCTCTTGAGTATAAAAGAACAAATTTCTAAAGAGGCAAAAGAGAGGAATAATAGTGATTCTCAGAGTATCTTAATCCTCAAATGTCCTTTGGGTGCTAAGTCTTGAAATAACACTGATAGGTCAGATTCTGATAAGTCAGGTTCTTCCCTCAGAGAGCTTATAGTCAAAAGAACCAAACTGAGTTCACCATATGATAATAGCAGGTGGTAAGGGGTGGATCTAGCTGATATGCAGTAATCTCCATGGAACAGAAGATTTAATGAGTGAAACAGCAAGAATCCTGATAAAATAAGGAAAACACTGCAGTTCACTTAAAAGCGTCATTTCCTGTTTTTTTCCCCCTCCCTCCCTTCTATCTTCCCTTCTCTTTCTTGCTTTCTGGCTTCCTTTATTTTCAGTGTAAAGTCCCATAGCATCATTTTTTAAAAGAAAATTATTTTCCAATGAGAAAATGCCTATAAACCTAGGCATTGGTAATAAATCATTTTTTTCTAATTTTAAAAGCCATGCTTCCTGAAATGATGTTTATATACTCATCCACTGACCATCAATCCTCATGGTGTCTTCATATGCTGAAGCCATAGTTCACTAGTGAGAGCACTCACAGTTTCAGTACTCTGTCTGCATTCCTGTCGAACCCTGCATGTAACCAGAGTATAGAGTTTATCTAAATGTGTTTTAATTTTAAGGGGTGGTATTTTTCTTTCCCTGTTAAATATTAAAGCATTTAAAGACCTACTTTGTGTACTGTTTTCCTTCTTTATTATTCCACATAGTATCTGGAACTCTAGCATTTGATTATTCTTCCTTCAATTAATACATAGTGAATGAGGTACTGATATCACTATCCTTATTGAGCTCTTACAAGGTGCCAGTACTTGTATGACACCATTGCTATCATACCATCCAGAAAGTTAAGGAAGAGAGATCAAGTAAATTATCTAAAATTAACTAATAAATGAATTAGAATTCAGGCATAATTATGGATTCCATGCTTCTAACCACTGTTAAATGCTAACAGGTGTAATTTAACAAGTGGCTGGAATTCAGAGCACACATTAGAAAATGACAACAGGTAGTTTCAATACATAATAAAGGGACTAATTTGAATATAAAAGTGAATCAGAGAACACCAGTACTATCCCAATTGCACAGGAAGTGTATTCTCTAATCTGGACCTTTAATTTGGGGATAAAGCAAGAAGGATAATTGGGCATAATAGTATGGAAAATACATAGAAAGTCTGCATTTTATAGTGTTAGAGACTCTTAAAATGAAGCTTTTTTTCACCATGATATGGAAAGGGAAGTAAAATTTGAACTATTACAGCCTAGAGAATTATGGGATCATACGCTATGTGTGCCCAACACATACAGGTCTTGGTCTGTACATTATTACCCTCCCTAAAGAGCAGCATTGATGTTTACAGAGTAACAAAATGCAGGTTTCCATTAAGGTCTGGAAGGTAATAGAGCTATGTCACAGTGGTCCTCACATTGAGACATTTACAAAACTTTGGGATCAGTAAATAACAGTACAAGTAACATACCACATGCCAACCTATTAAAATATGCAAACTAATTCAAGTTTTAATATGTTGTATAAGCAATTTGGAAGGTTGATTTTTTGTAAGTGGAGAGAAAAGTTAGAACTAAGGATATCTTCTTTTACAGAAAAGTGAATTATTCAAATTCTCTGATTATCTTACCCTGAATATTGGTGACAGGTTCAATAGCTGTTAATTCATTCAATATTTGTTAATTCAATCACATATGGAGATAACAATTAGACACTCCTTCATATTTGGTTGCCAGTGTTTTATTGGTAAAGAAAGGGTACAATCTGATTAGCAACTCAGGTACCAAGGTATCTCAAAATGCCAGTTTTAAAACATGAACTGTGTGAAATAACATTTCCTATGTAAATTATTTCACAGAGATTAATATTGAGTTTTTAACTAAGATGTTTTATTCTACTTGTAAAAATAATGATTACACTTTCATATTTTTTATATTTTTAAGACACCAATAAAAAAGGAAAACTTCACCTTAAAAATATCAGGTAATTGTTTTATGCAATTTGGGGGAAGCAGTTTCTGTACAGCGTAGGTGAATAGAGTTGAGAGCAGAGCAACAAATAGTCTTCTATCATTTCAAAAAATATTCAATCACTTTCCTCTTCTTACATTTACGAAATTTCAGTAAGATTTTACTGAATTTCAATATTTAATTTTCAAATAATTTTTATCATTCTTTATTATATGATATTTTTCCATTCTGGTTAGCATACTAAAATATGTCTAAATTATGAATTTGTGGCTATGTTTGCTGTTTGTATCTTTGGATGATTCAGTCTTCCATATAATGGATAGGACACCAAGTCCCTTACTTGGCACTTAGTGGCATTCTACTGCCAATAATGAACTCATATTTGAATAGTATTACTTAATTTTAAAAAGTCTTACTATAATGGCAGTCATAAAAAGCTGGGATAATTTTTATTATTACTTAGATAGTTTAATATTTTAAATTATGTTATTTTGAGACAGTGTGATATGGTGGAAAGACCCACTGGGTTTCAGTTACATCATTTATTATCTATAAGATTTTGTACCCTCATCTACAGAACAGGTAAAATTATCTAAGGATAAATATATATAAATCACCTAACACAATGATAAACTTTTCCAAAGAATCAAACTTAAAGCAAATTTTCATATTTATAACTACTTAAACGGACAGAAATGTCTTGTAAGAGTAACTCATTTTTTGATAGCTTGGAAATGAGTATTTTGAACTCTTTTGTGCATCACCTCTATATATGCAAATTATAATTTCTACCATGTTTAAGATTTTGCTTTGAAAATTTAGAATGAGATTGGATAATTTGGATATTAAGAATATGGTTATATTGTCAAATTTAACTTAAAAGTTAGAAATTTTTCTTGTAAACTGCTTGTATGCCAATACTAGTTTAGTATATCAGATCTTGGTTGATATCATTACTAGTAATTATCAATTTATTTCAATTTTTAGAAACTTAGAATCAGTTTATAATAAACATATGATAAGTTCCAGTTTAACAAATGAATCTTCTTATTCACTTTAACTTTGTCCAGTAAACTAATTTCTCAGATATTACTAAAAGACAAACCATCTTCCTGAGTGGAAGCTCAGCGCCCTCGTCTTTGTGGCATTATAATTCATTGCTGAATTTCTCAAAATCTGCTGAGTCAATGAATTTCTTGAAATTGTTACTGTCTCTTTTTACATGGTTTGAAATGAGTTGGAGAGCAATCAAATCATATTTTAAGCTCTATAAAGGTTTTAAGTACATGAAGTCATTTTTCCCAGCATGTGGCTACCTACAAATATTACGGGCTTTTGGAATCAGTGGGGACTCCAGATCCATGGGGTAACATCATGTGAATTGCTGAATTGGTGTCTCAAATGAAACCCCATGAGCTTAAAGGAATTACCTTAGCCTAGAAAAGTGTCATCATTATTTCTATTTCTAGTTGGCATTGCACATTTTTTTCTGTCCTCAAAAAAAAAAAAATCTATGCAGTTAGGAAGAGAAATAAAGTCAATAAGCATTTGCAATATCTGAAATAAATTTGATCCAATTTGTCCTTTGAGTTTATCTTGTTTTGGTATGAGGGCATAATTCTTATTCTTAATGTTTGTTGCATAGTTGAAGTCAGTTGAAATTTAGCAATATGGAATAGAAGTGGTGAGAAATGCAGGCACAAAATCACAAGGTGTTGTGGCTGAAACATAGAAAAAAAAATCTAGGAAAATATTTGCATTTAGGAAATCAAAGACTCAGCCCTTCCTCCAAAACAACTTTTAAATTGGCAAGAACTGTCTGAAATAGCTAGTTTGAATCTCCAGAGGCCAGAAGAATACTGTACAGCATCCAGGGAAAAGCAGGAGGAAGAGGCAGATAAATTACTGGAAAGAAGAGTTAAACTCTGTGTGGAGGCTACCCATGCCCATTCCCCCAACTCTCTCAGCAGGCCACATGGGCTAGCTACTGATGACAGGAAGGAATGTAAAAATATTCATCCCCTACAACAAGGGTGGGCACAGCTGTTCACTGATCACAGCTTTTGATTAGCAAATTCAGATCACTGGGGGAAGCTGTTTCAACCCACCCCATAAAAGGGCAGTGGCAGCCATTGTTTCAACATGGCCCAGGACAGGGGTGGTGGCAGTGGAGATGCTAGGCAGGCCAGGAAAGCTCAGCTTTGGGGACTCATTGGAGAAGCTCTTGGTGCTGTTCTTCATCCCCTTCCCAGGGAACTCTAGAGCTCATCTGTAACCCCTTCATGGGGCCCTGGTCCTGATTTGGCTGGGAAAGACTGTCTTGGAAAAGTCCTCTCCATTGTGCCTTCTTCCCAAAAATTGTTCTCCAGGCAAAAGCAGCCTGAGACAACAAAATGAGTGCAAAAAACTATAGAGGCAGATAGTCTGAAGCAAAGATTACTGGGTTCAAACACCCAGGAGAAGGAGGTCTGTCTTTTGGGAAACACAAAGGACAACCAAACTCCTGTGAACAGAGGAACTGCAAAACAACTAACAAACAAAAGCCCAGGACAAGACAGAGGCCTAGAAAGACAGGGAGACCCCCGCACACTGCATTCACCATAGGCAGACCTTCCTGATAGGCGGGCTAAAGCTCCAGAAAATTTCGGTCTTTATCACCAAGTGGTTACAAAACCAAGAAACAGATATCTCAGGCAATAAATCCCAGAGTTAATATTTTAAAATATTAAAATATACAGTATTCAACAAAAGATTATAAGACAGAGAAACAGGCAATGATGGCCCATCCAAAGGCAGAAGATAAAAATATAGAAAACACCAAAGAAGACAAAAATGTAGAAATACTTAACACATTTAAGATAATGTGAAAATTATCTTAAAAATGCTCAAGGAGATGAAGGAAAATACAGAGAAAGAATCAAAGGATATAAGAAAATCAATGAACGAGCTATATGAGAGTCTTAGTAAAGACACTTGAGTCAGTCTGAGCAGCAGAAGGAAAAAGAAACACTAACTGTTAAAATAACCTAAGAAAGTTATGGGGCACCAACAAGCACACCAATATATGCATTATGGGAGTCCAAGAAGGAGATGAAAGAGAGAAAGGTACAGAAGGAATAGTCAAAGAAATAACGGCAGAGGACTTCTAAAGCCTAGCAAAAGATATGAACATGCACCTCCAAGAAGCTCAGAGAATACCAAACAAGATAAACATGAAGAAAAATACACACTATCATGTATTGATTCAACTATTAAATGCAAAACACAGGAGAGGGTTCTGAAAGCTGCAAAAGAAAAACAACATGCTACATACAAGGGAATCCCAATAAAGTTGAGTGTGATTTCTCATCAGAAACCATGGAGGCAAAAAAGCAGTGGGTTGAAATACTTAAAGTACTGAAGGAAAACAACTGACAAAAAGAAATTTTATATCTAGAAAGAATCTTTTCAAAAATGAAGGTTAGATTAAGACATTCTCATATAAACAAATGTTAAGGGAATACATCACCACTATACCTGCCCTACAGACAGTGTTAAAGGGATTTCTTTAGACTGAAATGAAAAAGAACTAGACAGTGGTTCAAAGCAGCATAAAAAACAAAGACCAGGGAGCAGGTGTAGCTCGGTGGTTGAGTGCCTGCTTCCCATGTATGAGGTCCCGGATTCAATCCCACATACTTCCTTAAAAAAATAAAAAAATAAAAAAGATCCTGGTAAAGGTAAACATTTGGGTAATTATAAATGCAAGTATTATTGTATATTTTGGTATGTTACATTCCTCAAAAAGTTTAGTATAGAACTACCATATGACCTGACAATTCCACTACTAGATATATGCCCAAAAGAATTGAAAGCAGGGACTCAAACAGATATTTGCACACCGATGCTCACCTTTGCATTCTTCACAATTGCTAAAAGATGGAAGCAATCCAAGTGTCCATCAACCAATGAATGGATAAATAAAATGTGGTACATACATACAATGGAATGTTACTCAGGCATAAAAAGGAATGAAGTCTTAATACTTAATAATGCATGGATGAACATTGAAGATGTCACATTGAGTGAAATAAGCCAAACGCAAAAGGACAAATATTGTATGATCTCACTTATTTAAAACAACTAGAATAAAATTCATAAAGTCAGAATCTAGAATATAGGTTACCAGGGGATGGGGTGAGTATAGAGCATGGGACATTAGGCTTAAAAGGTACAAGTTTCCTATTTGGAATGATGGAGATATCTAGGCAATGGATGGTGGTGATGGTAGCACAACAAGGTGAATGCAATTAACAGCATTGAAATATACATCTGAATATGATTAAAATGGGAACTGTTTAACTGGATATATGGTAACAGAATAAAAATTAAAAACAATCCATGGAATAGCACTATACAAACAGTGAACCCTAAGGTAAGCCATGGATTTTAATTAATAGTACAATTATAAAAATGTGCTATCATCAATTGTAGCAAATCTTCCACACCAATGCAATGTGTTGATGGTATGGTGGTATATAGGAATCTTGTATTTTATTCATGATTGTTCTGTAAATCCACAATTTTTCTAATAGTTTTTAAAATAAAAAATTGAAGTAAATAAAGAATATGAGATATGTCATAAAAGATATCTATGAATAAGTGGTTATTGGATACGAACCTGTATGTTCAATTTAACTTTCTACCAGCAGCAGTAAGTGCCTAGAGCAATGCTATTCACATCATTTGGCTGGAAGACAGCTGTATCAATGTCTACAATTGGTTATGACTATACTTTAGAATGAAAATAGTCATTTTAGCATTTATATGAAAAGCTACTGAGTTCACTTAGAAATAAAAGGATATACATTATGCCTGGTCTGAATGTTGTCAATAAAATCTGAAATTTTAGAGAAAGGAAACCAAAATTTAAATGGCCATGTAGCCATAATGCCGTTTGCAACATTTATATATTTTATATACACATACAGTCGACTCTTTTATATGATAGGTTTGTATGTTTGTAGCCATCTGAAATTGCATAGACCCAGGACAAGGCAAGGGATGATCAAAAAGTCACTAGCACATTCAACATTTCCTGCAAATTATTGGTATTAATAGGCACTGCAATTGATGTAGACACGTATACACAAATTTATAAGAAAGACATTTTAATGTAAAGGGGAGTTGAATATAAGCAAAACTATTTTCTTTTCTCTTTTGCTTTATTTATATTGACAACCGCTTGAGACCATATAAGAGCTGAACACTTTTTTTTAAACTCCTCACCCTATTTTTTAACAGAAATATCATAATTATCCTTCTTTGAATATAAAAGTTTTTCATATTAACTAAAACAATCCTTGATACAAAGGGATATATAAAATAAAATTAAAGGTCTTCTACAAACCCATGTAAAGAGCATTATTCCTATTTATGGACATTTTTTCCAGGCAATTATATTTCTTAAAAATAAACCACAAATTGTTAGGTATCTTCCTTCATCAAACAGTATATGGTAAACATATGCCATGCCAATGCCATTTAGATTCAATCATCGTTTTCATGTCTCCATAGTATTACATTTATAAATATTTCAGTTATTTCCCATGGTTGGTTAACAAAAACAATTTTTCAATGAACATCCTTTCAACTATCTCTGTGTGTAATAGGAATACAAGTTATACTACTAGTGGTAATAAAAATAAGTTCATTTAATGAACACTTATTTACTGGGTTTTTAGTTAATCCTTACAAAAAGAGACAAAGAAACTAAGTCTTAGTGCAATTAAATATCATGCCTAAGGTTTTACTGTTTGGAAATAATTAAACACTAGAAGGTTTGACTCCAGAGTGTAAACACTTAACTGCTACACCAGTTAATCTGGTATGATATTATCAAGTATGACCAAAAAAATTGCTTTCACTATTTCACTGTTAACACAATTACTCTCAAGTCCAAATAGAAAGATGAAATTTCTGCCTCTTGAACATTGGCATCTTGGTCATTAAAGTATAAATGCTTGACTAGCACCCAAGCAGTTTCATTAATGTTTATGAAACTGATAAGGACTTTCAATGCTTTGTGGAAAAAATGTGATGATGCACTTTTGCAGAATGCCATGTCCTTACAGTGAAATGCTTCCTTTCAGAATCAAAGGTATAAAGCGCAGAAAGTTTCACATATACCTAAGAAACAATTACCGTAAGAATTTAAGCAATTCAAGTAATATTCAGTAATATTTCCCTAAACAAAACTGTTTGTTTTTATTTAATGGGTTACTATGCTGTGGATATTCAACATTAAAACTTGAATATATCTTTCCACCCTTTTAAACAAAATTTTTGGATAGAAGTGATTGGCAATAAGTTCTTTGATTTCTTCACCACTTAATGTTTTCTTTGTATTTTCACATCTCACATTTGATTTATCGTCTGTATGTACTAGAATATAACTTTTTGCATCATGAATCCATGTAACTACCTTACTCCTGTGTGTGTTTATATCCTTTTTCTATTCAAACTGTGAAATTTGTCATTAAGCCACAACCAACCTGTGAAATCTGTCATTCCCTCTCTGTAATTTATAGCAAAAGACTCCATGATCAATTAGGACTGTACTTAAACATGTAATCAAAGGAATGACTGGTCACAGGGCAAATTAAAGCTCTTAAAAATGACTTGATTTTGTTCTAAGAAGTCAGTTATTTTATTTTAAATAAACATTAATATATGATTAATATACTTACTGAGATTTTACTATCTAGATAATAACAAAAACGTGCTGCCAACACAGCTATTATTTTTAGTTTTTTCCTATTATATATATACTGTCCTTCAATTCCCTCATAATCAACCCATTACCTTACTAAGTTAAACCAAACCATAAGTTGTTTCAGATTAACATAGGTTAATTTTTTTCAAAATGTTTAAAATTTGGCACCATGGCATTGAAATCTTAAATCTGATGACTCATTTTGCATACCCAACATACTTAACTAATTTATTCCTTTTTCAGTTTTGCAGTTTGATAACTACTAATGTATGTATCAATGATTTCCAAATGTACAAATTATGCTTACACTATTAAAGCACTACTGTTCAATTATCCAATATTAAAGTTAGTACTATCAGTAAATACTTTAAAAAATGAAATATAAATGGAGTTTGCAATCCTTATTTTGCAAATAAACGGGATTTAAAATCCTGATATTGTAATATGGTTAATTTGCCAATTTTTGCATTTCATGGAAATACATGGGAAAAAAACATAGCACGTGCTAAGTATGGCTATGAGCTTAGTTAGGTATCACTAAATATTAGTTGCTGCTGTTATTGTTGTAATTATTATTATTTCCTGTAGAAAAAAGAGATGTTTCTCTAAAGTGCACAAAATAACAATAAATAATTCTAATTGATCTTTGTCTTTCAATCCTATTGATATATACCATTAGAAGTTCCTGAAATGCAGCATGTGAATCAAACTTCTTATTTTTGCTAGGCTTAATAATATTTTGAATGGTTGTGAGTCTCCTGAACTATGACTCCCTAGGGTATCCATCTTCCCTTTTTGTTATGGCTGTTCTTGAGTGACTAGGATCGAAACCTACTTCTTCTCCCTATATAAGCTAATTTTGGTCCTGGGTAGATTCAAACTTAGGCATTCTTCTATGCTCTGAACCTCTGCCTCCAATTCTGTCTTATCTCAGACATAGAATGGCTTCTTGCAAACGGAGTTACCACAACTACCTGTTCCTAACATAATTCCTTTGTTCCCTCAACACAAAATTTGTTCCTGATTCAAGACTCCAGTTTACATGTGTTCCAGTGATATCACCAAATCTCTTCATTTTCTGAGGAGAGTGACTACTTCACCATGCACTTTATTCCATCATACATTATGCTTCCATTGGGAAGCTGAGACCCATCTTCCAAGGTCTAGTGCAGGGATAGCCACATTTACGGAAAGCCCTACCTGATCCTTCTACAACCCTTTACTCTCACAGTGAATTAATTGCTAGTCAGGTGTATGCCATGTGCCTAATGCCTCAAGGAGAGTTGATGTATTATGACACTAATTTTAGGGAATAATCCTTTACACTGTGGAAAATTGGGAGCAATTTCTGTATTTGGTAAGCCAGGAATGGGACTCCTCACAGACGACAGTATGAATTGGCTTTCTTCTAGAGTAGAGATGATAGGTGGTGGCTGAGAGACAGCCAATTGTAACAGCATGTGGGAAATTTGGAAACACAGTGTCAGTGAAAACACACATATTTAATTGAAACAACAACAAAAAAAGGACAAATAATTTTATCATAATTTAGATGGTTTGGAGATGATTTAATTTGAATTTTATTTTCAAACTCAAGCATACTCAGATATCAAGAAAGCTTTAAATACAGGCCTCTACTGTTTTTTTCCCTCTCATTTGGGGCTTTTTTGTTTACCAGATTATTACTTATCCTAAAGTAACTTCAAATTAAATTTAACTACTAACAAAACAACAGGACAAGAGAAATCTTAGCAATAAGATAGAGCTTCAATTATCCTAGAAAGTATTCTGCAGTGTATAATTAGTTTGATCAGCATAAAATAAGCCTTGAAGTCTCTTAAATAATAACTACAGCCGAATTACCTTGACATTTTAAGCTGACATAGCTGATGTGTTTTGGAGTCTTTATCCCGTGTATTTTACAATGCCATTCGTGTCTGCCCTGAATTAACAAAATATATTCAGCAGTTCTAATTAACTTAATTATCACCACTGGAATTTTAAAAGCCAGGCAATATTGTTCTTAAAATGCTCAAGAAAGTTTAAATAAATAAAATGCAAACAAAATTAAGCCTTTTGCATTCTGGTTAGTCCATCTAACACCATTGAGATCAGAAATTCGGAGCTGACTGAGAGTAAGGATTTATACTAAACTTACCCAATAATGAGTTAATGAATAGGTGGCTCTAATCAAGAGAATACCCCTTCAAGTCTGAGATATCAGTGGACAATATAACACCATTGCAACATATGAGTATATATTCAAAAATTTTAATCTTATTTTAAAATAAGGATTACCAGATAACAGACACAAAGGAGAAATTGAAAACCTAAATCAATAAGTGTAAAATGGAATAGACTCATTACATCCCCACTCAGTTGGAAAATAGAATAGAACACTAAATATTATGCAGTTATAAACAGCATTATATTTAGTGGCTAGGATAATACTTCCACTATCATTTTTAGCTATTAATTTAATTATGAGTTTAAGAATTAAGAAATAGTTTCAAATACATTTATAGTTGTTTGTGAATTATTAATTCTTCAAAAACTTTCTTGAATTCTCTAAGCTTCTCTCCCTGATTTTTCATTCGCTTTTGAATTCCCTGTGACTCTAGTTATCCTATCTTCTCCTCCCTCCCCCACAATCTATTGAGTCATCCATTTCCATATCTTCATAAACATACTAAAATCCCCTATTACATGAGTCTTCCATCATAGAAATTATCTTTAGAAAGCCATTCTTGCATCCTTTGCTATCTGTCTTCAGTCCTCATCCTTGTGAGGAAATTGCTTACCACTGACCTTTTAATCATCAAATGTTAATCAGTCTTCATCTTCTTAAATCTCTTGAAAATCTTTCTCCTTTTTAAAACTCCTATGATCCTGGGCAAGCTATCTAACTCCTTTGCATTTTTTAAAACAGAGTTGATACCCAATTTTTAGGGATGTTATAGACTAACTGAAATAATAAAAGTAAAGTAGTTAGCACAATAGAAGTTTGGTGATGGCAATTTTTGTGTAGTTTGCTATAATAGCCTTCTAACTGGATTCTCCATCTCTAATCTCTCTCCTGTTTAGGAGTCAAACTTTCTAACTACTAATATATGAAAATACTACTCCTAGGCTCAAATATCCTTAATATATCCCTTTTCTAATGATGTAGTTCCAATCTTTCTTTCTAGCTCAAGCACACACTATTTTCCAAAAAGACAAAGTAAAATCAGCTGTTCCCTACTCCCTTTATCTTGCTTCTGTTACTTTGCTCTTGCTTGAAATTCACTTTTTCCACCTCAACTCTTCAAATTCTTGCTCATACATTAAGTCCCAGCTCAGATATGAACTCTTACAGCAAGTCCTCATTAATCATCCCAGTAAAAAATGAGTATCTTCATTCTCTGATTGACTGTGGCATTCCGGAGTAATCTCAAGACACTCTGCCACAAATCTTCATATTGTAGATACTCTATTCTCCATCAGATGTGAAAATCTTCAATATACATCATTTATTTCATTTTATATGCCTCATATGACCTAAGGTAATGGATAGCAGACAGTAGGTTTCCCAAAATATTGTAAAATATATTTTACATACTACCATACTACACATATACATCAATTATTAAGTATTATCACATATTTATATTATTTATTTTGTTATTACAATTTATGAGCTTAATATAATTAGAAGTCTGAAAGAGTAAGTCTATAAAGTCACAGATATTTGTGTGATTCTTGGATATGAAACCTTAATAAAAAATATCAACATTCCAATAGTCATATGTAATTTGTGTATGCTCCTTTAAAAGATATATATTAAAATTATGATTTATAGAATGTAAGTTGTCGGCATCAGGAATTTGTTATACATCTTCCAATTGCTGGGAAATGATGAAGAAAGGGAGCAAGGCTGACCCAGAGAATTTTAGCATATTGAAGTCAATATGGAGTAGCAAGAAGTGCATTAGACTCATTAGGAGGTGACAAGTTAAAAGTTCTAATCCTACTCTGATAACCACTAGCTTTAAGACATTCAATTAATTATTCAATCACTGCACATCCCTTATAGGTAAAATAAGGATGATTATACCTCCCTCAAAAACGTTGACTTAAAAAAAAGTGTTGATGTCTGTAATACACTTGGTACCATGCAGGTATGCTCATTGTATTTGTTGCCACTGTCATTATTGAAGCCCAATTTCTAACTGGGCCTAAAAGGAAGCCATCACTGGGAAGTTGTTTGAAGCACGTGAAGGAAGGCATGCCTGCATCACAGACTTTCTTGTCCAACTTTGCAATTTCACAATTACACCCATATTGAAGACATGAGGCTTTATATTTGATGTTCATTATTCAAGGAACAGCTTCTATTTTTACATACATAAGGTTTTCCTGATCTATGACAAATGCCACACACTGGTTTTGGCTTAACAATAGGAATTTATTGACTCATGTTTAGAGGCTATAAGGCTTGCTTCCTCCCAGGGTCAATAGTGTTGTGACTGGCCAGCAATCCCCGGGTTCCTTGGCTTTTCCATCACATGGCAATGCACATGGCTGAGGCTTCTCCTTTCTCTTCTGAGTTTCTGCTGACATCCAATTGAGCTTCTCCCTGTGGCATCTCTCTCTGATTTTTTTTTTCTGTTTATAAAGGCCTTTAGTAATCCCAATTAAGACCTACCCTGATTCAATTGGATACAACTTAACTAAAATTAACCTCTTCAAAAGGTCTTATTTACAATGGATTCACACCTACAGGGATGCAGATTAAGAGTAAGAACTTGTCTAAATTAGGGTACTTAATTCAATCTACCACAAAGGTCATCATACCTGATTGTACAAAGAGACTTTGTTGAAATCAGGTTTAGCAAAAAGTTAAGGAGACTGGCGATGACATGTCTTTGGTCATGGAGATAAAGAGAACTGGTATGATGTGCAAAAAGGGAAAAAAAAATGCTTCCTAGTTTTTCCCAGAACTAGGAGTGCTCATGCTGATATAAAGCGGTGAAGAGTTCTCATGGGGCAGATCCAAGGCAGCTCTTTCTTCATTGGCCAATGTTTACAGAGGCAGCACAGGAATATAGAACACACAGAGCCACTGGAGGTCTGGATTCTAACCTTCACCCAGCAGCTCACTGTCGATGTAATTTATCCTCACTTGTCCTGCTTCTTTATTTATCAAATGTTAGATTTGGCCCAAATGAGCTCTATCTAAATTCCCTTTAAACATTAAAGCTCATTCATGCTCTGATTATACCATCTTCAGAAATGACAGAACTTTAATGGTATTTATATTCACATTTTAAAAATATTTCTTCTTTTTTAATCCTATGAATAGTTGTTCCATGGATTAATTTTGAGGACACAAATATGATTACATGTTACTGAAGAGACCAGAAGGAGTTTGCCTCTCTGAGTTTTCCCAAGGTCCTTCAGTTGCACTTTTGTCATGCTCTTTCTAAGTTTATTCTTATTATACGTGCTGGGGGCTCTTTAATTTCATCCTTGGGTTGTATACACATATTACTGGTATTTTTAGAAGCACTTTATTAGTACAAAATCTATTCCCTGTGCCCTCATCAATTTGAAATTACCATTTTAAGGCTGATTAAATAAGGATTAGTGCCAATGTTCTACTTATTAGGCTGTGTCTTCAACTGGAACTGATGATGTAGTATTTGTCAATAACTAGTTCACAGCCTTAAATTCCACAAAATGAAACCTTTGCATCATAGTCCATCTGTCTGAAAATTTTGAGGCAAGCTTCCATGAAGAGGAAAGCTATCTATTATATGATGATATAAGCATAAAGTGGCATGTATCACAGCTGCTTGATTACTGCTGGGAAGATGACTTGCATTCCCCCTAAGCCCTCTATCAGAATCCAACAGTGATGGATTGAATTCCCCTTGCCTTAGCACGATGATTGATTACTTTAGGAGGATATATAAGAATGGTAGAATCAGAGCAGAAATTAATTAACATCACAATGAAAAGATATTAGCATCGATCTTTACCATGATATGAAATTGATCCAAGAAGTTGGAAACATATCAACGAAACTTTCTGTATAAATGATAAGTATAAATGATAAGGCATCCATCTGAGTTATTTGTTCAGTTACACCCATTACATTATCATGTATTGGAAGATTCAAAATTTTATTACCATCAGGTATTATACATGTGCATATGTATGCAGATATTTTGTGAACAAACTAATACATGTATGTCTTTATGTATGGTTCATAACTGCTGTTTGCTAATGGTAGTATTTAGGAATGATCCTGGATAAATGAAGAGAATGAAAGGATTAGGTGGTAGGTACATTATGACGGAGTACAAAAGGCACTAGCTGTGCGACCAGCTGAGATCAAATCTTGGCACCTCAAGACAGCTATGTCACTGAACCCTCTAGTATAAATTCCTTCATTTAAATTTTGTCATCTCTTCTGCCTATTTCATTGGATGAACAGGATGATTAAGTGAAATAATATATATAAAAGACTAAAATAAAGTTAAAACATTAAACAAATTACCTGTACATGAAGAGTACGCTATTTATACTTTCCTCCATGTGATTTTTAGGTGAATGGTAGAAAGGAAACCCAAGAAGCAAAAATAAAATATTTTGAAAATTTATGGTTAAGTTTCAAATTCCTTAAAAAGGAGATAAATAAATGGTTTAAGAAAATAAGCTTCTTAAATTCAACTTTTTTATAACTAAAACTGCCAAGAGAAAGTGAAGCCAAATGATAACTTTAAAATATTTTAAATGATGTATTTTGCTTTTGAAAGTGAGGCTTAGAAAGTTAACAATGAAAATTAGTACTTAACTGTATTCTTGATGAGAAAGAAGTCCTTGAAAAGTTTAGTCCATTTTTGGTTGTGTTGATGAATTTGGAAAAGTATCTTTAAATTCACTGCTTAAAATTCAACTGCTTAAGGTGAAATGAAACCAGACCACAACCCAGTACAGAGGAAATGCAGAAAGTACTAATAAAACTAAAAATGATTGGCTCAGACGGGTGCTGAGCCAATGGAAAGAAGTTAGTGACTAACATCAGTGCACAAATCTTTTTCAACTCCCCCCCCCAAAAATGTTTAGTTCATTTGTAGCAAGCAAATTCCTGGAGAATTATCCAAGAGGGACGCTAGAGTCCTGTGAACTAACACATGAATTTATTCTTAGAAACGCTAAAAAACAAAGGTTTATAGGCTGAGAACATCTGGCAAGAGAAAAACTAGTCATTATAAAATGATTTGCTTGAAAAATTATGTGGTTGAAGAAGTACCCAAAAATTTGAAAGATGGACCATGCCTCTCATACTCTCAAGAGAAAGAATTGTCTATAGCATCATTGAAAGAAGATATGTAGCCTTGGAACTGAGTTTCGGCAAGATTCAGTAAGGCAACAGAACTCTGCTACTCTTTCATGCATTCAGAGTTCAAATATACATTTAGGATCATTATATGCCAGACATTGCGCTAGGTGTTAAGGTTACAAGCATGAATGAAACATCATTCTTGATGCTAAGAAGTTCATCATCTAGTAGGGAAAGGGACATTGCCAAAATAACTGAAATAACATGCTTAGTAATATGACAGACAATATAATTTGGCACATAAAGGGAGTTTTGCATAACTCTGCCTGAATAGGTCACTATAAACAAAGAAAAAGAACCACCAAAAAAACATTGCAAAGGCAAAACCAGAAATCTAAGAGGTTCAGAAGAAAATAGTTTGTTAAAAACAAAGAATGTGAAATATAAGAGAGATAGCTGTACATGGTCAAATGCAAATTGTACTGAAGGGATAAAATGACAACACCTTTGCCAGAATTAATTGCAAAATGTCACATATAAAAGCGCTTTTGGGAAGCAGATGTGGCTCAAGGGATTGGGCTTCCATCTGCCATAGAAGAGGTCCATGGTTTGATTCCCGGGGCCTCCTGGTGAAAGGCAAGCTGACCCGCGTGGTGAGCCGGCCCGAGTGGAGAGGGGTGGGGGTGGGGGGAGAAATAAATAAATAACGAAATCTTTTAAAAAAATAATATGAAAGTGCTGATCTTGATGCTGGTGTTACTGACACTTTCACAAGATTTTGTTTTTTTTTCATAGTTCTACTATTGAGCTTGGATTAATTTGCCCTATGAGAATCAAATATGAGCATTCAATTAAACATATCCTTTATAAACACATGCAAAGCATCCCAGCTAAAACAAATCCATGTTCTTTTTTGTCTTCAAAAAATGAATAAGCTAAAAGCCTGTAGAAACTAGATAGCAAATCTAGAAAAAGTGAATGTCTCATGTTTTTAGATGCGTTTATATGATTTGCTAATTGATGTGGAGACTACAACTATTTGATGTGGAGACTACAACTAGTTTTGCAAGAAAGTTGAAGATTCCTGTAATCTTTTTCTTTTATCTCAACCAATATTTAGTTACAAAATAAAGGTTGTCTGGTAGAACGTCATTGAACAAAAGCCACTTAATTTAAATCCTTTTTTATACCCTAAATAATGTTCTTCTATTTCCTGGGGTAATTTGTCACAGAATTTTATAGTAGTCATCAAGATAATTAGGTTCTGAAACAGGTTCTAACAGCGGGGAGTGGTGACACACAAATTAAAACGGTCTTAAATAACCAGATTTTATTTAAATCCCTAACTGTACACTCTTAAACAGATATACCTTTGTAACACTGACTGAATTACATCCCTACATTTTAATGAAAAATTAAAATGGAAAGCCTTTGATATATTTGCTTTTAATTCTAAGTGAATGTGGTATTTACAATAGTAGCCATTGAAAAATGGGGTGTTTGAAGCTGTTTCCTGCTGACAGTTTTAATTTGACTTGCTTTGAATTTTGTCTGGACATTCTAAGATTTCAGCTCTTGTTGCATCCATTTTAATTCATGTTTCTGTTTAAAGAAACTTAAATACATAATAGAAGATGTGAGGACAACAACGAAAGAAAACAAAAATGGAAAAATTGACACAGAGAGAATAAGATAAAAATGAACAGATTCATGAAAATTGCTGGTGCTGATGTATGATAAGCAAATACGAAGAAATAATTCCAAAAGAGAAGTGGAGGGATAACATAGGAATATACCTTGGAAAAAATTAAAAAATTGAAATCTACATTACCCTTGGACTAAAGGTTTAATAAATTCATGCAAATTACTCTAGAGAATAAAATATTTTAAAATGACTTTGTTGCATACAAATTTAATGACTTTTAAAATTTGTGAGTTGAGCTAAAATGGGAAGTGTGCCAATAATGAAAACACATTCCATTAAAAATGTCATAATTCTTTGTTTTATTATTATATAATTTAGAATTCTGAAAACCAGTAATTTATATTCATTAATGTGTTGTGACTGAAACAGAATTGTTTATTTTCAATATGAATAGCTGTCTAGTGGAGAAGTTAATTCTCCCTCATAAAAGAAAAAGTAAATGCTTATACAATTTAAAAAACATGTATATATTTCAAAAATAATATTCCCAAATATTCAATAGAGTAAGTCATTATCACTACACAATCTCATCTCTCCTATAGACCCTTTGAGAGCAAGTAGCATATACGCATACATATACAAACACATTATATGGATTACTTATTTCCACACAAGGTGGAAAGATAGATGTAGATAGATGATTAGATAGATGATAGATAGATGTTGATAGATATATGAAAGGTATAGATACAGATAAACACATAAGTATAAATATATGCATATGATATAAAAATATGCAGGCAATGATTTCAAGGATATTTATCTCTGTTTCTGTCTTTATTTTTTCATTATCTAAGTGATTATGCCTGAGGAACTGAATTCACGTTAAAAGATATATTCACCACTCTCCCCAAAACTATCTTTCCATTCTGTGTTAGAAGTAAATTGTTAGTTTGACAATATTAATTTTTTTACAATTCTATCGAATCAGTCTCAAATAATATATCTTAATAGAATACAGTATGATGTAGGCAGATTAAAATTTTTCAGTATAATTTATACTGATTTCAAAAGTCATTTCTGTAATATATTTGTATTAGGTTATGTGTGGTATTCTGAGAATTAAGAGCATTTCAAAGAAAAGCAAATCAGAAAGAACTTAGAAACTGGCTTTATCATCCTACATCCTGAATAACTCCTTCAGATACACATTCCTTGTTGGAAATTGGTAAAATCACAAGATACAAAGCATAAGCATTCTTGTAATCAAGTCTTTTGTTTGAAAGTAGCTGAATTGATTTCTTGCATAAGTTTTACATGTCTTAGCATTGGGTACCACTGATTCACTAATTCATTGCATCATGCAACAAATATTTATTGAGCACTTACTGCATTTCAGGCATATGAGGCACTGATGAGCAAAGCAGACCTGGCCCCTACCTAATGGAGCTTACAGAGCTGTAGCACTTTATTCAATCACTTAGCGGCTCCGTGAGTTCATCAAAAAATGTCTAGGTTCATCTTGTGATTGTCAAAGTTCCTTCTGTGTATCGAGTTCTAAGACTGCTGTGGTTAGGTAAGCTACAAGTTGGATTCAAGCATGTAAAGATGCTTAAAATGGGAAAAGATATTATAAATATGATAATATGAACAATACTAAAACACACTGTCTGTTAGTATTTTGAAAGTTGAAATATTTTATCAAACAAACTCCACTGCCCAAAAGAATTGAACTAACACTTAAATACATTTATTACCTTTAAGGTTTTAATGACTTATTTTGAATAAACTCTTTCTATTTCATCTTACCTGAGGAAATAACCACCTTTATTATTATTTTTTTTTTTTACATACCAGGGCCAGGGATTGAACTCAGGACCTTGTAGGTGGGAAGCCAGTGCTCAGCTACTGAACCACATCAGTTCACCTGAGTTGGTGTTTTTCATTTGTTTTTTGTTGTTGTTGTTTTTGTTTTGTTTTGTTTGTTTTTAGGAGGCACCAGGAACCAAACCCAGAACCTCCCATGTGGGAAGCAGGCACTCAATTGCTTGAGCCACATCCACTCCCCACCAACCATTTATACAATTTCCAGAGTTACCCTTTAATTTTTTAAGGCATAAAATTAAATTCCTTATTTGCATAATTTCAAGGCACTTTAAAAAATAATTGGCATTTTCCTGTAAGTTCAGCAAATTTTTGGTGTGCATTGGTATAAAACAAGTATATCTGAAAGTGTCAGGTACAAACTTCCTAAAATAATTCATAAATTTTGTTATTTGCTGTTCTTTGAAAAGCTTACTTTCACCAGACTCAAGCTCATCTAAATCAATTGAGAAGCTTATACTTGTAATTCTGATATGTTCTTGAGCTAATATTCTTAAAGCATGCGATTATTTAGGGGATATAAT